>PVJO010007252.1:0-83110 GCA_004026905.1 Hystrix cristata
GAATAGGCTATCTTTCCTGCATATGCTTTTGAACCCTTTGTCAAAGATTATATATTTGAATATGTCTGGGGAAGTTTCTCTGTCCTTGATTCTGCTCCACTGGTCCATGTATCTGTTTTTGTTCCAGTATGATGCCGTTTTTATTAGTACTGCTTTGTAGTATAGCTTGAAGTCTGGTATTGCTATGCCACCTGATTTGGTCTTACTGCCCAGTACTGCTTTTGCTATTCAGGGTTTCTCCTGGTTCCTTACAGACTTTAGGATTGTTTTCTCTAGATCTGCAAAATATGCTGTTGGTATTTTGATTGGGATCGCATTGAATCTGTCTAACAGTTTGGGAAATATGACCATTTTAACAATATTGGTTCTGCCAATTCTGGAAGCAGACTGTACCCATCAGCAGATAACTGGATAAACAAAATGTGGTACCTATCTTTTAATGGAATACTACTCAGCTATAAAGAAGGAGAAATTAAGAGTCATTTATGGAAAAATAGAGAGATCTAGAAAACGTAATGTTGAGTGAAATAAACCGGACTTACAAGCTTCAATACCATATGGTATCCCTCATTTGAGTGAGGCAAAATACAAACAAAGAAAATAACAAAAAATTTAATACAAAAAGACAAAGGAGACAGATCTCACCCAATAGGCAAAGGGTCCAAGCAAACAAGAAGAGGGCGAAAGGGGAGGGGAACGGGAATCCAAAGGAATAAAGACATCCTAAAAACAAGAACCCAAAACCCAAACTTAAAACAGTAACACATACGCTATGTACTACAGTCAACTTTATGTAGTTGCGACTTAATACACATCTATGTGGTTGTTTACATCGTTTGTTGTTATACACAAATGGCACAGTGTATTATGATCTGTAAGTTTGTGTAATTTTATATAAATTTTAATTAAAAAAAAATCCCAATGCCACTACGGCCCCAAGGACTTTGTGTTGCTGTTCCCTGTGCAAAGACCCACTGTTCGTGCTCCACACCCCACAGAGCTGCTCGGCTTCCCCTTTCAGCTCTTTGCCAATGACATGGTGGGTACTAGAGATGAACCACCTACGTTAAATGGCACATCCTTTCCACACTGGCCTTGGTGTATTTGGTTGCTTACTTGACTTTGTCCATCTTTGCCCACTAGAACATGGGTTCCCCAGGGAAGGAATTCATTCATTTGTCTATTTACGCACCTGCAATACTGCAAGTGCTCTGTAAACGCCTGGTAGACAAGGGAATGAATGAATGAAGCAGTTAGCTTTAAATGTTCTTATGCTATTTCTAGTTGTTTTACTACCATAAGAGTGCTCCTTTTTTTTTTTTTTTTTTTTTTTTTTTGCTGCCATTGTTTTTTTCAGTTCTGGGGAGCAAACCCAGGGTTTCCCATCTGGTAAGCAGGCACCGATTGCTCCCTTTCTGGGGAAAGACCAAGACCTTACCTTATCTTCCCTCAACACAACTCACTATGATTTTGAACTTTTGGAAAGTGCTCAACATGTAACTGACCGAGTATGAGGAAAAAGAATCTCCATTAAAATGAAGTATCTGACAAACATTTCACAGATCTCAGTTTGGGCACAGTGGAAGTACATTCATTTCCTGAGGCTGCTGTTAACAGATCACCACACACTTCAGTGTCTCTAGCAACAGTGCTCTGCAGCTGGACATCTGAAATCAGTTTCAGCGGGCTGAAATCGAGGGGTCTGCAGGGCTTCCGGTGGCTCGTGGGGACCCATCCTGGACCCAGTGCAGCTCCTGGCAGCAGCCTCATTCTGTCCTGTGGCAGTTTCTCCCTCTGTCTCCCTTTCACAGGGCAACACAGGATCACATTCAGGGACCAGTGGGGTAACTCAGGACAATCCCCCTATCCCAGGTCCTCACGTCAATCAACATATTTTGCCATGTTCACATTACAGGTTCCAAGAACTAGGAGCTGCATCTTTGGGGCCACTTGTCAGCCAAGCAGAGAAAGCACTTCCTGTAACAATCAGTGACTTTGTCATGTGTCCCCAAGGGCTAATTTTCCTTGTCTTTCACCCTAAGAACTGCAACTGGAAAAAGCTACCTGGTTCATTCAAAGAATGTTTACAATAACAAGAACACAAATTTATTGATATGTGGAAAAGAGCATACGAAAGTAGAAGAGATTATTATTAAATAAGATGAAAGGAGTAAGGAAGGGGGATGCTAGGTAGGGTAAAGGGGATGGATATGATCAGAATATATTACAGTATATACATGTATGAAAATTTCACATCAAAACCCAGCATTTTATAAAGTTAATAGGCACTAACAAAAATATATTTTAAAAAGAATATAAGCTTACTAGATCAAGAACTACACACAAGGAATAGGGAGATGTGAAGATCACTTTCTTTATACTAACTAGTGGGCACATTTTCCTTCTTATTACCCTAAATATGAATCAGGTACGTTGACAAAACACATGTAAACAATCACTTCATGTTCAATCTAAAAGAAAGAAAAGAAAACCTGTATCATACCAGGATGAGGGCCAGGAGACCCTGATCTCAAGAGTAAGAGTGGCAGTTTGGGTAATAACAATCACGACATTAGTAGTTTTTATACTTTCCCTTTCCAGAGTAGAGCAAATTCTGAAAAGCCGTGTCTCTTTCATGACTTTTCTAGGATTCTCTGTACAAGGAGCAGCCAACATTCAGGAAGCAATTACAATACGTCAGACCCTATTCCAGCCACTTTACGGCCTTTCCCTCGTTGTTTCCTCCCCAAACTCATGACCTGAGTCTTGACTGGACTGCTGTTTTCCAGATGTGGACAGTAAGGCTGAGAGAGAGGGCGACACAGGAGGAAGTGAGGTTCAACAACCCCGGGCCTGCCTGTCTCCAAACCTGAGTCATCCGTTAGATGACTGCTGGGACACCCTCTCGTGCCATTTTTAAACTCAGCTGATTTTTAGCTTGTTTAAATTAAATAATGTATTTCTAACAAGTTTGGGCTGTGAAGTATCCACTGTGACAGAAGCACTAGTGCGTGGGAGACAAATGTGATGGAGCTCTGGCCCCTTTTATAGAGTAGCTAAATTTCATTTACTCAGGCACAGAGGGTCAGATAATTATATGCCAGAAAATAGTCCCAAACCTTATTACTGATAATAAGTCTGGGCCTCCACTCTGTCAAAATTACCAAGCAAGCAGGATGATTCAGTTTTAACTTTCTCTCTCCACCATCAATAACTCAAATGAAGAAGCTAGGGGTCAAACCTAAGGGAGATAGAATAATAAAGAGAAGAAAGCCTGGCTAACCACCAAAACTACCCACATGTTCCATAAACAACCACGATCTTGCAACTGGGCTGTGGGAAATTAAAGAAAGATCAAGAAAGGCAGTGCCATTCTGAGCATGGAAAGGCCCAGATTGCACTGCACGGTACAGAAAAGAAAGAAGCGCAGTATCTTAAAACTTATGCACCAAAAATAACTGGAGCATTAAATAGTTACCACGTCGGTGTAACAGGCGAAAGCATCTGGGGTCCGGGAAGCCAGCTGAGAACTCTTACTCCATTCAGCCACCGCCAGTGGTTCTCTAACAACACACACTTACTACCGAGACGGGCAGACCCACCTTGATGGACGTCCCCCAGCCGATGATCAGTGTCACACCGTCCTTCCAGCAGAGGCTGCAGGGGTACATATCCGGGCGGAGGCGCACATCGTCCCGGGGCACATTGGTGATTCTTTGCTTCGAGGTGATGTCAAAAATCTTCACGCCCTGCAGAGCAGCACAACACTAAGCATTCCCCACCCAGGCGAAGGGAAGTCAAGGAAAATTTATTAACGGCCCCCGCCTGCTACACACCACTGAAAAGGGGCCCTGCAAAATATTGCCAGCACTCATGGAGCAGACCATGAGCTCTGTGACGGAGAATGCTCCTGCTCACCACAGATCCTGGGAGAACCAAAACCGAAAGGAAATCTCCACCCGTCTTTGTGGAGCAAGGATATTTTATTAGTAGGTGGCCTGGGTAACTCGAATCCAACCCAAGTGTGAAACGCACAGACATCAATAACTGCGTTTCCAAAATGACAGACAAGTAACATTTCTAATTGTATTGCTGCACTACAAAAATGAGGTCTGATTTTTAGAAAGGCTTTGATTCTGAAAAACCGCCCATATGAAGAAAATCACACCTGACATTTTAAAGTTCTCAGACAGAAACATCAAGCAAGCCACTAACTAAAAACAGACCATGAAACTACAAGTTAGCTTCCCCTTCTTGTGACTTACGAGGATAGGTTCTGAGATTTCTATCATTTGAAACTGAACAAAGCTAGGTGCGGCAGTGCAAGCCCGAAATCCAGCACTTTGGGAGGGTGAGGCAAGGGAACTGTAAATTCTGTCCCAGCTCGGGCATCTCACTGCGACCCCTTCTCAAAGTTAAAACTGAAGAGGTCTGGGGATACAGCTCAGTATAAAGGCCCTGGTTCAGTCCCAGGATGGGGGCAAAAAGCACTGACTTGCTAAATCATATCTGGAAATTTTCAAAAGATATGCCAGATATGAACAAGTGGCCCCAATTTTATAGAGTAAAAGCTAATTAAGTGTGTAGTGAAATTTATGATCCACTTTCTCCAAGGCAGGCCTAGACTTCTGCCTGTGACCATGCTGAGAGTAAAGACAAGTCAGCAATGTGCAGCACTTGTTTCCTATCAACAGTTTTCGGCCCTTGGCCTTCAAGACCACGCTCCCGATGCAGCCCTCCCATCATTACGATGTTCCGGCTCTAGCTACTCGCCACGCCCAGATTCCTTACTCTAAAATAAGAGTCCAGAATATACTGGGGCCGAAAGAAATCTAACTTCTTTAACCTCCCAGGTACGGTATCAGTCGTCATTTCAGTGTTTTTAAGAAATGACCACCAACATGGCACCTCCTGCCTTCCTCACAGCCCTACCAATCTTAGCTACGCTCCGGCGACACACGGAGACGCGCTTCTACCATGTTATTGGCCCAGGCGATCAGATGGCCCCTCCACTTCACACTGCGGATGTTTCCTTCCCCT
This sequence comes from Hystrix cristata, assembly GCA_004026905.1. Taxonomy (NCBI): domain Eukaryota; kingdom Metazoa; phylum Chordata; class Mammalia; order Rodentia; family Hystricidae; genus Hystrix; species Hystrix cristata. Next base: position 5,041 of record PVJO010007252.1, read on the forward strand.
TCATGCAGGACACACGACTTCCACCTGTTCATCCACGACCGCTCGAACAGCAGCAGCTGGGGACAAACGGCACAAATGCAGACTTTTAGAAACGGAACCAGGCATCAGAGTCCCTGCTCACTATTTTCGCCTGTCAAGATGACCACAAGTCACTCGACATTTGTAATATAGATTTAGAGTAGACGATCTGCAGTTTAGAAAGAATTCCTGACACATCTTCCTCCGCTCAGGACACGGCAGGGATCTGAGTCCTGAAGTTATGACAGAGCCGAGCCACTAGATGGCACCAACACACCAAGAGTCGCCCTGCATCACTGCGAGTTCTTCAGAGCACTGCCCAGGACGGAATTTAGTTAGTAAACCGGGAAATCAAAGCCTCTTAAGTTTTTCACTAAAACGAGGGTGTCAGTTATGCGTTAGGCCGCAGTAGTCAGAGATAGTCTGTGTTTTTCTTTTAATCCAAGAGAAATGATTCTATTTTGAGCAGTAATTCATGTCACAGAACAAGGGAAATTTGCTTTCAAAACTTCCTAGTAGCTAGAGTTTTTTATTTAAAAGAAAGAATCTATAACTTAAAACCCAGTAGAAAAAGTTTAATATAAAATGTACCTGGTGAAATACTTCAAATAATGAGGAGGATACAGTTCTAGGAATTTATGCATTGTTATGGGGGCAATAAAGTATTTCCTTGGTGGGTCCAATTTAAATCATTTAAGAAAAGACATTTAATGTAATATATAACTCAAGGCACGTAATCCTGAAATACATTTATCCTTCATAAGCAAATGTTCATAAGAGAATCCATAAGAGAATTTTTTTCTTTTGGTTTTTTTTTTTTTTTTTTTTAAGACAGGGTCTCACTATGCAGTTCAGGCTGGTCTTGAACTCACTATGTAGCTGAGGCTGGCCTCAAACTTGCAGTGATCCTCCTGCCTCAGCCTCCCGAGTTCTAGGATTACAGGTGCACTACCATGCCTGGCACCACAAGAGAATTCTAAAAATTCCTACTACTGGAGGCAATTTCAGTTCACATCAGTGTACTTTGTATTCTCTCCCCACGCCAAATTGGGGGGCGGGGCACAAAAAAGAGAAAAGAGTAAATTCACATTTTATTTGTACTTCATAGGTACTTTTCTCAATATTTAGGTTCTGATTAAAAAAAACACCAAAAAATAATGAAACAGCAGCAGCAACAAAAAATACCCAAAAAACTAAACTGACAAGTAAGCCATGTCTAGCCACCCTAGGGCGTTCCTATCAGAGCCAGCCCCTTTCTGGCCACCGCGCAGAGAACAGAGCCTGCAAGGCCACTATGTGCAGCCCAAAGCAGAGGGAAGGTTCACTGTTTGGTTATAAGACAGGCTTCAGACTTGTGAGACGAAAAAGGGTTAGGATATATGTAAGTTCTCGCTGTAGAGCAAGTCACACTCCACTAAAAGGAGTGTTCTCAGCTACAGAGGTAAGAAAAATCATTTTAAACCACAGGAACTGGTAAGATCAAAGCATCTGCCACCCAGCTATGGCCAGGTCTGGTGGAGGCGACCGTAAGCGGGAGGCAGGGCACGGGGAGCACCCTGTCGGGGGGAGCACCCTGTCGGGAGGATCGGCTGGCCGGCTTGCTAGGAGACAAGCACAGAGGAGCAAGGTGCCCAACTCCTCCTCCCCAGCTCCCACTGAGAAATGACCAGCACAGTGCTGTGAGGAGAAACAACTGCACCTGTGTTTACCTCTGATTTGAAATTAAATACTCCATAAAATATACTAAAAACAAGTAGCTCATTCCCCGAAAAAGCCTGACTGGGAAGCAGCCGGCTCCAGGGGTGCCGGGACCCCGAGGCGTCCGTCTGGCTCAGGGTGGTCAGGGCAGCCAGTGCGACGGGCCCGCAGGGAGGATGGTCACGGTGGGAAGCCCAGCGGGAGCACCAGGGACCAGCTGCCACCTGGAGAGGCCAGCTGGGGGACAGCAGGCAGGCCAGCAAGAGGGGGCAGGCCAGCAAGAGAGGCCGCCCAGTGGAAAAAAATCGGCATTCGATTGCCTACTCCCAACTCCACACAAATAAGACATTCCAAAAGCCAGGAAGAACTTTAAAAGTTAATGTCTAATCCTCATCATTCTCAGGTGACAACCAGAACAAGGTATTAGTAACAACATCCACACTGCAAACCAAGGTTGTAAACAAGGCAGAGACCACAGATATGAAGGTCGATGATAAACAGAAACACATGTGCACGCACAGGCCACGTGGAACAGAAAGACTTCACGGAGGTAGCGGGAGAATAACTAAATCGAAGAATACATTATGTTCCTGGATAATAAGATCCAAAGCTCTCGATGAAGAGCTTAAATAGTATCAAACTGGTCTGTGACTTTAATGCAAGACCAAAGGAAATTCCAAAGAGATTATTTCTAGAAATTCCAAAAGGAATAGATTCATTTGGAACTGACCATGGTGGTGCAGTCCTGTACTCCCACCACTCTGGGAGGCTGAGGCAGGAGATCACTGATTCAAGCCCAGTCTGGGCATCTTAGCATGACCCCGTCTTGAAAGAAAAAATAAAAAGGGCTGGGGATGTAACTCAGTGTGAAGACCCTGGGTTCAATCTCTGTATCACTCCCCCTGCCGGATCATTTGGGGAAAAAATTAGAATAACAGGAAATAAAAAAAAAAAAATTAAGTACGGCGGTACCTGGATTCATGCACTTAATTAATTCCGCGATGCTGAAAAAGACGGCCATGTTTGTGTTCACGCCGGAAAGATGCCAAGTCGTGTTCGTCACCTCATGCAGTGTCCACAAACAAAAACCCAATTTGCCAAACGCTTCTGTTTGTGAACCAGGTTGTTCACAAAGGCGTTCGTGAACCCAGGCACCACTGTATTTAGTGCGTGGAGGGGTGGAGTTGCCTTGCCAAGTGCTAAAACATTTTATCAAATTAACAGCCCCAACAGTTTAGCAATCATCTTAGAATTGACAGGTGAAGAAAAGAGAAAAGAAAGAAGAGACAAAGATGAATCAAAATGATACCACCAGGCCCGGGGGCAGGTTGGAGTGTGCAATGAAGGAGGTACCCTCGAACTGCTGGGCAGCCTCTTTCTGGAGGGTCCTTTAGCACTGTGGTCCCAGAATTTTAAAGAAGATTTCAGGAGTGCACATCTAGAAACCAATGCTAAGGAATGATCAGACAGGTAAGGAGGTCTGCAAAGCCACTCAGAATGCCCAGGAATGGACCAGCAATGGGGAGTGCTTGAGCACACTGTGGCAGAACCAGGCACGTGAAGAGTACGCATGTATTTATGTTAACATATTTATGTATGTATACATATATATGTATATTAACATAAAGATATTCAGAGCATGTTACATAAAAGCATATTATAAATCAATATTACGTGAGATGCTATTGTATATAGGAGGAGAAGGGGAGGGGAAGAGGGGAGGGGGGAACCAAGATACATCATGTACAGGTACAAACTGTGCTGAATGTGATTACTATGTATATCCACAATGTACCAATACATGCTTTTGGCAAATAAAAAATAAAATGTAAATGTGTATCCCTATATGAATATGATAAAATATGAAAGATAAATTGTAAAGTAATCATAATTCTAGAAATGGGTGACAGGAGATTGTATACTGCTAATTACTCTGCACTGAACATGTCAATTTTAATAATGTTCATATACTAAGGAGGAAAATAATCCAGTCTCTTCTCTTTAAGGTGAGGTTAATTTCGGGAAAGGGTTGAAAAATAAAACAGTATCAAAAATTCACTGAAACTTGAAAAAAGGAACGTTGGAGGCATAATAAACATGTATTAGAACTGATTTACGAAAACCATAGTTCCTTTTGTAAATAAACCATTACCTTCTTTTGAAAATTGTTAGTAAAATCTCGTTGCGATTCCAACAGAAACCCAGACTCACTGGGTAAGTACAGGAGTGGCTGGTGGGCCTCCAGGACTGCAGGGAGCTGGGTCCAGCTTCCCTCTCCTGCCCCAGTGCTAAGCAAAAGGAGAAAAGGAGGGAGGACTCTGAACTCAGCCCTCTCAAGGTTCATTCCAACAAACCCCAGGGACCCTACTCTACATCTGACAGAGCTGAAGGAGCAAAGGAACTTCTCTTTTAGGGACAGCCTTACAAAAAATACATGAAAAATAGAGTGAAAATTTAAATTTATCTTTTATTTTAAGGGTACATTTTAGATACACATAGTGATAACATTCATCATAGGGGATTTGTATCTGCACATGATGTATCTTGCTGCTTCTTTTCTTCCTGTTCCGCTCCCCCCTCTCTTCACCCCCTCCTCCCTCCTTATTTACCAAACCTTTGTTTCCATTTTTTGCTTCTATTCCTCTTTTCTCTTGTCCCTTCCTTCCTTCCCCCTCCCCCTCCCTTGTTCCCCTTCCCGTTTGGACACTTTCTTCCCTTTCCCAATATAATACATTTCAGTCTTTATTTACACTGAAAATTTAAATTTAAAAACAATTACTACAGTAAAAGACAAATAGCTGTGAATCCTCCTCAGAATTACTCTGCCAAACATGCTTGTCCCCTCACTCTTGTGACTTTCTGAAGCAGTTCTGGACGTGCTCTTTCCTGAGCTGTGCTGTTGTGCTGCCCCAATGTCCTGAATTGATTTAAAAGTTTTACCTTTCGTGGTGATTTTGACTTTGGGAAAGAGCCAGAGGTCACACAGTGCCGGATTTGGTGAATAAGGTAGATGAGAACACACTGCAATTGTTTTTAAATTTTGTTTTAATGGTACATTTTAGATATACATAATGATAACATTCACCATATGGAATTTGTACCTGTACATGATGTATCTTCCTGCTTCTTTTTTTTCCCCTTCCTCTTCCAGCCTGTCTTTCCACTGGATGGCACAAGGGACAGGATTCATCACTGATTTTTTAAAAATCACACTTTGTACAGATGAAAGAGGACTTCCAAAACTGTTTCAGAAAGTGGCAAGAACCATGGGACAAGTGTGTTCAAGGGAAGGGGGGAGAACTTAGAGGGGTATGAGCAGCACTGTGCCTTTTACTGTAACAAATTTTTAAAAATTTTGAAATTCACCATATATTTTGATCACCTCTTGTATAGTACAGAGAGGCAAATTGTATTTTATTCAACTGATGTGTGCAAAGAAAGGAAAAATATACTAACTTCCAGATATGAAAAAATTTAATTGATGCTACATTTTAAATGTGATTCATGCTATTTTTCGGTTTCCCAACAGTTTCAACTACTTTATGTTTTGTGATTAAAAAATAAATTATCTGTTACATAACTAGACTGACACATATCAGGGAAGATCACTATTCAGAACTTTGACTGAAGTACTTTCCATGAATGTCTTATTTCCGTTTGGGTCTTGTGGTCACACGGGTTCCACAGCGGCACAAATGCTGTATCTATTTATCTTACTCGCTGAGATTGGTGTGTTGTTGCTACTACCTCGCCGCTCCCCAGAAGGCTAAAGAGTTGGGGAAAAGGACTGTATCTCATGCTTTCATTTTGCTAGACACAGAAGGCATGATAGGCATTCGATGTAAGTAGGCTTTGCCCGTCTCTTCCTCCTACTTCTGTCCTCTCTGTCAACACACTCAGTGAGTTCACTACAGGCAGAAGTCGTAGCCACCCCAAACTCTTCAGCTACCCAGCCTGTCTTTAGTTATTTTGAACACACTGGAATCTACCCTACTCTCAAAATTTTAAAAGAAAAAACTCTGAGGCTAATTCATACAATTAACACATCTTTACTGTCCAACTCCTATAAGTTGGTCAATTACCCTGCATTCAAGGTCAAAGAGTATGATTTGTGCGTAACTTGTCAAGAGTTTGAAAAGTTCTTCTCTTATTCTTTTTCTTTCTTATTTACTTATTTCTCACTTACTTACTTAATGGGAATTGAGTTCAGGGCCTTTGCACCCAGCTATAACCCCAGCCCTCCTCATTTTTATTTTGAGACAGGGTCTCGCTGAATTGCCCAGGCTGGGCTCAAACTTGCAATCTTCCTGCCTCATCTTCCCAGAGTGCTGGGACTAGAAGCCTGCAGCACCACCCCTATTCAGTTCAAGTCACTAACAGCACCTTTGTTGCAGGGACATAGCTGGCCCACAGCCGGCCTGCCCGGACGACCTGCCTGCCTGCCTGCGGGAGGCTCTGGCTTGGCCCGTGCTCACTTCCGGCTCTCAGGCACCCCATCTGCTTCTCACTGCTGCATCACCTCACTGGCTCATCACGGCATTTATTTCGGCCTTTCCTCTCAGCCCTACTTTACTCTTTACTCACAAGGCTATTTTCTCAATCCCTGCATAGCATCCAACCTTAAATGTCAGCTCATAATTACAGCAGCACGTCCATGCAGGATCTGATTTATAATATTTAGTCCGCAGGACACACAGCTTCACAAAGGAGAGAGAAGGGTCAAATGATCCCTCTCCATTTACTTTTTAATCCTAATCTATGGGAATTTCTAGCAGAAACACATTTTCTGGCAGAAGGCCCAGGAAAGTTCTGCTTTGGTGATTAAGAAAAGATAAACTACTTTTCTTACAAACATTCTACACTAATTTAACTACCCCAAAGCTATCTGCCTCTATTTCACTGACATTTAATAAAATCCATTTCTTTCTTCAGGACATAAAACTGCCCGGAGACCTACTGAGCACGAAGGTTCTACAAAGCATTTTAGGGGCGCAGCCATTGAGCGCACTGGCCTTAAAAGCAGCTAGTTAATTTATTTGGTTCATCTTCCACATCCCGTAATATTGAATTGTCATTATCACAACACTGAGAGCAATTTAAGCTCAATGGGAGCTAAGGACATAGAGAGGAAAAGCTGTTTCCAAGAGGTCTGCTTTTTTGTCAGAGAAAGTATTTTAGGGCTTTATTTCCCATAAATCCACATTCTGGCAATCAGCACTCTCGGTACTTATATTTCAATAGGAGCCCTCACATCCCAGCAATATACTTTATTCTCCTATGTTCGGGGCTGATAAATCTATCCAGTGATTTCCTACACTGCGGAGGGCTAGAAGAATGCTCATCCTAGTATCTCCCACACATGTGGCAAGATTCCTATCAGGCTGTAATAAAGCCACCAATTCTGATTGCCCGACGCCTGTCATTACCCATCACCACTCTCCCTGGTGCTGCACAGGCACATGAGTGGCCCTGTTTTAATCATCGTATGATCTTTCAAGTTTATGAATCACTTGGCTCCTTCAGGCTTCCTCAGGACCAGTGATGCTGTGGCTGTGAGGCAGACAAGAAAGCAGGAGACTGGGCAGGGGCGGCACGCTGTGCATGTCTTAGACACCAGGTGTGTTCCCACAGGAATGACCGAGGGGCTCAAGGCACCAGATTCCAGAAAGGATAAGCTCTGCTAGGCCAGAGATGCTGGCACTCAAGGAAATAAGTGGAGAAAGACAAAAACCGTGAATCCTAGCGAATTAGAACACACCCCAGAAGACAGTTTCTGAAAGAAAGAGGGCACAATGAGGGAAGGAGAAGATCTGTCACAGAAGGACTTAAATATCTGACATCCGCACAGAGCAACCTGGAGTCTCCCAGGCAGGGGGACCAAACACCCAGGGGCACGTGAGTGCCTTTGTCTGGCTCCCTGCTTTGGCTCAGGTCCAAGCTGTAAAACACAGCTTTTCCAAATATCACCAATAATTTTAGTATCTCCATCAAGAAAGAACACAAAACATGCAGGACGGAAGATGGAATTTTAAATTCAGTGGTTATTTTCTAGACAAATTACAATCCTTCGATCCTTTTCTCCAAAGGTAAATTAACACATTTTGTTTTGTTTTGTTTTGTTTTGTTTTTGGTGCTGAGGACCGAACTCAGGGCCCCATGCTTGCAAGGCAAGCACTCTAAGCACTGGGCAAAATCCCCAGCCCAAATTAACACATTTAAAAGAAATTAAATACAGAACAAATACTACCACCACAGAAAGTCTGTACATAGAAGGATTCCCGGAGCCCATTTGACTGGCCATTTACTTATAGGCAACATTTGATTAAACAGGATTCCAGTAAAATACAGGCTTGGATAAGCCTGTGAAGTTAACTAAGTTTTTGAAAACTATGTAGACTAGATGGGCCAATGTTTTGAAATTTAAAAACACTGCATCAGCATAAAATAAGTCAATTTAGCAACCAAGAAATCCAACCTACAAATTCAACATGAAGAAAAGAAGCTAAACAGTTGAGATGCCATTTAGAAGGAGCCCTTTACACTAAAAAAAAAAAACAAAAACAACAAACTAGAGATGACAGGTATAGATCTCTATCTACCTGTGTGTGTGAAGCAGTGAAGCAATCAACTGTACCCAGAAAGTAAAGTAGGCTCCTATTTAAAATACTAATCTGTAATTTCAGCACATGCAAACTCACTGTTGCAAGTATGATTTCAGAAATGTTTGGAGCACCTACTAAGAATTTTACTACGATAAGAAAATCTTCCATGTGGATTCCACAGGCTTAATGAATAGAGCTGGCTGGAATGCCAGATTCTCTAGGTTTTTCAGTTTGCATCCATCTTAGGATAAATTGCTGGGGCTGGGCTCAAGGTTAGACTCTGCTAGTGGGAGGGCAGCAAAAACACAAAAGTCATCCACTGGGTGATTAAACTTGAATTAGTATCCTGTGTAATGAACAAAAATCTCTAATTCTAACTCATATTATCCTGACCATAGACAGACAATTGGAGGGAGATCCTTGTACAGTGAGTATACAACATAGAAACACAAAACTACTAACTCCTGAATAACAAAAACGCACCTGAACCTGGGTATACGTATATAACAGGACCTTCACTCATTTGAGGGTAGGACAAAAGGGTGATCACAGAGATCAGGACACTATCTGCAGAAGAAACCCAGTCAAATGAACCTGCCTTCAGTTTACATCCACTCTCTTTCCACCTTTATGGAAGAGTGGGGCTCCCTGGGCACACTAGTCACTGAAGCTTCCAGAGAAGGGGCTGGATTCACGTCCTCGGGAACACACACTCACTTCTGTTTACACACATCACTGTCTACTCTGGAAAAGTCTCACACTCCTATATAATGACTCTCGGGGAACAAGAACTGGAATATTAAACAACTGGAATATTAAACAAAACTAACCTAGGAATATTAAACAAAACTAACCTAGGAATAATGTAGGGAATTTCATATGCTACTTATGTTAAAACAAGATCTAAAATAGCCGAGACTATCTTATACATTCTTTTAGTGTTTTATTATAAAAGTAATGCCAAAAAAATACAAAGAAATGCCAATGAAGGCTAGAAAATAAGTCCATAATCCTGCCCAGCACATACTCTATCAATAATCTGCATGAATATACCCTGTACATAACTGTATTTCCACAAAAGATGCAATCAGGCAATACACACGTTTTGGTGAAGTTCTCCATTACAAGAAATCTATCAAATACTGGGCTGAGAAAGAAAACTGATACCCAGAATCTGTCCCGGCCCTCAAGGCTGGGCCTTGATGTTATTCTAATATATATAAACAATTTCACAGAAAAATCAATATCGTGAGACGAGTCTCTGTGACCAGGAAGAATTAAGACAAAAACAAGACCACTCCACGATCATTCCTGAATGAACATTTTCCAAAAATAACTACATATCTGCAACCCTGGCTACAAGGAGACTGGTGTTGCTCTATCAATTCTGACTTTAGTCTTGTTTGGTCTTTTTTCCTTCCGGATAAGATTTATTAAAACACCCAGGTACAAAAGCAAACAAACAAACAAGAAAACCCAGGTACCTAATTACAGCATCCGAACTGGAGCAAACTCCCACTTCCTTACACCTCTCCCAACTGCCCTGCATCAGCCTCAAAATATGCTTCTAACATTCTCTTTCTGATACTCCCTGGCAGGCCTCCTAATGATGTTAGGCACAGCTAGTCCACTATTCTAGACATTTAGTTTGTTTCAATTTCATTGTTATAAACATTAGTTCAAAATGAATTAGAAATGAAGAATAAGGAGAAGGAGGGGAAAGAGGAAGAAAAAATGAACCAAGGTTGGAAGGGGTCCAAAATGGCTGAAGACAAAGAAAAGATTAACAAATTACGTACAATGAAACTATATCCATATAAGCAAACTCACATGCATACATTTTCACCTCTCAGATGACTAAGAATACTCATTCTCCTACCAATCAAGATTATGATTAATGAAGGATCACATTAACTGCATTCCTTCAATACTGTCCTATTTATATACTTTTGGGAACCAACCACCCACCATTCCAGAAATCAAGACAGTATTTGCGTACAGCACCTAATGTGGACCCTGATACGAGGTTGTGCTCAGGAGCAGATTCAAGACACATATTCCTGTGAAATGACTTAGTTTCTACTGGTGATGCCAATTAACAATGGCTGCAATGACAGTTTCTTGTTTTATGTAGCCTTATTCAAGAGAGAAAGGGAGGAAAGGAGAGAGAGGACCTACCTACCAGTGCTAATGACTGTCGATAGGTGCTAAAGCCACCAAGAAAACATGATGAGAATCTCTGGACCAGGCGGTGATTCTACTACTCGAATATGCAAAGGAAGGCACTGTACAGCAAGGGGCAAAGATGGTTTAACTGCACCACGGAAAGAGATGATGGGCTTCACATCGGAGTTCAGGGAGAGGCTGTGATCAAACATCACATGTAAGAAAAAGAGCTGAATTCATTAGAGAAGAAAAGTCTTCTGTTCTTTGGAGGCATTTGGTAGGTATGAATCAAGGGGATTATAAAAGAAAACCAAGTTGCTGTAGACTCACCTCTCATTCCATCCCCTGAAGATACTTCGGGAGTCCTACACATTCACATCACAGAAGCAACTGATACTTAAGACAAATGAAAACTTATGAAAGCAATTCACTCATTCTTGAGACTGAAAATGATTTCTGCTTTAAGCAATGGGTTTCTATTTTTGGTCTTGAACTAGTCCAGAATTCACAGCAAACCCCACCAAAATATACCTTAATAACAGAGCTATTCCTCTACTTGGTTTTATGTACTAAAAGGTTTATAAATGTTACATTTATGTTTTACTTCCTATTAGTTGGTGGTTTTTAATCAATTTTGTTGACAGCATAAAATGCATTTCTAAACACAGAATCATAACTTATAGTTCATAGAAAAAGATAAAATTATTTATTTACAGTGGTTCAACATGCAACGATTAGGACATACATTAGTAGCTACCTGTGACTTAGGATTGAATTGCCTAGGAAGCCATAAAGCATCTCTTTTTAATTAACAAAAATACTCAGTGGATTCATTTGAAAACTAAAACGGTAAATAAGGATGAGAAAAGTGTGTTTGTAGAAGGCTGCCCATGAACTGACCTGCATAAATAGGCAAGCGAGTCAGACATCGGGCCATGCATAAAAAAGTATAACTAATGTTAAAAGTTTGACCCTACGAACTCCAGCTCCAGCATGACCAGAAGATAAACACATAAGTACCTCTCCATTTCATGTCTAGTGCCTGCAGTGGTTAAGAAAAGGTTCCCTGAAAAATCTCAATTCTAAAAACCTTCGTAGTTGCACAGGGGAGGGGGAGATGCTGGGTGAAAGGGTACACATGTTCAGCATTAAGATGAGTAACTTCTGGGGGTCTAAGGTACAGTATTGTAACTGCACTTGTATTAGTCACCCTTCCAGTGGCTAGGACAAAACACTTGACACCCAACACTTAAAGGAGCAGAGGTTTAATCTTGCTCACAGTTTGGGGGATGCAATCCATGGCTGGCTGGCTCCAAGGCAGAAATGGCATGCTGGAAGGGCATGGCAGAGGAAAGCTGCTGCTCGCCTCATGGCAGACAGAAGTAAAGAGTGAAGCGAGGAGCTGGGGAGGAAGATGCACCCTTCAAAGGTAACACCTCTGAAGACATACTTCTTCCAACCAGGACCCAACTCCTCGCACACTTCGCTGTGTACTCTTCCACGGATGAATCTACTGATGAGTACAACATCCTCATGATCCAAACACCTTCTAAAAGCCCCATCTCTGGGAACATGTGGGACATTGTATATCCCATAACACCAGTAGATAACACTGTACTGCACAGGATAAATGAAATTTGCCAAGAGAACAGATTTTAAATGTCCTCATCACACACACAAAAGGTAGCTATGTGAGTTAGTGAGTATGTCAATGACCTTGACTGTGGCAACCACTTCATAACATATAAGACCACTGCATATGCATTAAACATCGTAATTTTTATTTGTCTAATATGCATCAATAAAGGTGGGAAAAATTAAAAATTTGAAAAAAATTTTAATTACATTTTTTTAAAGAAGGTACTCTATTGAAGCTCCTTTCAGAAAGGATTCAAAAGGATTGGGATTAAGCTCAGTGGTAGAGTGCTTGCCAGGTAAGCACAAGGCCTGGAGTTCAATCCCTAGTACCCCCCTCCCCAAATAAAATAGTTCATGAGAAAGGATGCAAAATGCAATTTGTTATTTGCAGATGAACAATGGAAGCTTACAGGACTAGGTGATGCTACTTGCCCTTCTGGTGAAATTTTGCAGAAGTCATCAGCCCTGAACAGAGAAGCACTTTCCCTCATTTCATTCATGCAGGGCCTTTCCTTGTTTGCTGACTGACATTTTCCAGCTTGCAAAGCAATTTGTCCCTGGGGGCAGGTCTCCTCATTCTATCCCCCTACAACACTGAACAGCTGACTATCTCATTTCTAAAAATGAACTCCACTGTGAACAGCATCGCGACAATTTAATAATTTGTCAAAGTGGTAGATCCAGTTATTATGAAGTGTATTTCAGAGTTCAAAGGTAAAGGTCACATGAAGCTAAAGTTTATCTTGCTGACCAAGAAAACTACACAATTAAAAATAAAAAAATCCAGACAAAATCCACTTGGCAGATTTATTACTAAAGCAGAAACTTCATTTGCTATGCTCATGTATTAGAATTCTTACTACACAAGATTACACTTTAAAAAAATCCACTGGTTCACGTTTGAAAGCTCTTTCCAGTGGCACTTTTAAGAGATATGCTTTTTCTATTCTTTCTTTCTTTTTTTCATGATGGAAACAAAACAGAATTTAGAATAAGCTTTTTATGCTCATGTGTCAAGCAGCAGAGTCCATAAATCCAGCTATGGCATTCAACTACTAAGAAGTTACCTTGAAAACCTAAAATAAAAGTTTACGCCAGGCAGAACTATATAGCTAGCTTCCTATTCCCAGTCCCTCATGAGTAAGGAACTATCTTGATATGCCTAAGAAAGCTGGAATTTTAAAAAGTATACTTGAAGAAATGTGCCAAACTATAGTATCAGAGTTTTTTCTGCTATAGTGTTATGTTTCACAACACTATTTGAAATGTATGTTCCAATTACTCCAAAAACATTTTTTTACAGAACTGAAAAATTTTAGTAACATTAAGACAACTAAAATATTAAATTAGATCTCTCTCAATTGTTCTTATGAATGGCACGAATACCTCACTGTAGGAATTCCATTTTCCTACTGAAGTCCTCTGGCCTCTGTGTCACTTTTAACCCACTATTTACAGAAGTTTGCACGTCATTTCAAGGATTACAGAAGGGCTCGGTCTGTAGATCAGTGTTCTGGTGGGTTAAGAATGCCTTTATTCCACATTACATTTTCATCTGCCTAGTCTTTGCTCTGATATTTTTTTCTGAAGATTAAATTATTTCTTAAAGGCAAAAGGTCATAACCTCTCAGTTATATTTGTCTTTTTCTCGTTTCCCCCATATGGTCCATCACCGGCCCTACATGCAAGTTTTTCATATCCACAAGACAATATTGCAAAATTATCATCATTTGCCAAATGTTGGACTCCTCACTCTTGTTCTGCTTACATTCATGTGCTGCTAGTTTAAAACTGAAGTTGAAATGATTAGAGTTGCTTTGGGACCAATAGAGTCTTTTTTTTTTTTTCTCATTTTTCAAAGGTATAACCATAATGCTGTCATAAAACAGCAACACCTCCTACATTTTCCAAATGAAAGTAATCATGTCATGACAATCCCCCTTTCTTAATGTCATCCTCTAAAGGCTTTTTAAAGCTTTTTTAAAAGCAAAAAAATTAGAAAATTAGAAATTAGAAAAGTATCAACTAAAGTATCAACTAAATCTATACAAACAGAATGCACTACTGTCAAAACCATATAGCATAAGTTATCTGTAGAAGTGCACACCGTTACCACATAGGAGACAAAAATTCTCTGGAGATTTCTGCAAACCACCCAAAGCTGGGGCACGTTTTGCAACTCTCTAACTGTACACTGGGATGTTATTATACTTTATCAAATAAATGATACGTTTTACTAGCTATTAAGTACATATTTATACAATAAACTTTAATGGAGCCAAAGAAATGAGTCAATAGTTTGTATACTACAAATCCTTAAACAGAAGACATTAATGTGCCTTTAAAGCCTCTTACATGTGCTAGGGAAATTATAATGGCTTTTAAAGGGAAAAGAATCCAAAATCAAATGTTTTAAGAATACAGTTGATTTGTCTGTCATTCCATAAGTAATTATTAAGAGAGTAATTAATAGAGAGATATATAGATAATAGAACCATGAGTCCAGGAACAAACTCAGACACTGACGGTTACCTGATTTTCAACAAGACAAAGACAACAAGGAAGGAACAGTCTTCCTAACACAGTTAGGAAGGCAACTGATACCCACAGGCAAGAGAACCAATCCAGACCTCTACCTGACACAATACACAAACATGAACTCAATGTTCACCACAGACCTAATTTAAGTTAAAACTGCAAACTCTTAAAAGAAAACAAAGGCACTCAACTGTATGACCTTGGATTAGTCAATAATCTCTTAGATATGACACCAATAGCATAAACATTTAAAGAAGAAGATAAATGGGACTTTATCAAAATTAAAAACTTTAGGGCTTCAAAGGATAGCATCAGTAAAGTGTAAAAAAGAACTCGTAAGTTTGAAAAATATTTGCAAACCATGCATCTGGTAAGAAACATGCATATAAACACATGACGAATGTTTACAACTGCCTAATAATTCAATTAAAAATCCACAAAGAGTCTGAATGGACATTTCTCCAAAGAAGATATACAAGTAGCCAATAAAAACATGAAAGAAAAGATGACTAACATCATTAGTCATTAGGAAAAGCAAAGTCAAAACCAGTGAGGCATGATTTACTATGCACCAGGATGGCTATGATCAAAAACACAAAAATCAATGTTGGAGAGGATGTGGAGAAACTGAAACCTTCTTACATTTCTTCCAAGAACGTAAAATAGTGCAGTCATTTTGGAAAGCAACTTGACAGTACTTTCAAGTGTTAAACAGAGTTGCCACATAACCCAAAAATTCCACATTCAGGATAAATGAAGACACACAGCCACAAAAAGTTGTACACAAATATTCACAGCAGCATTATTTATAACTGGCAAGAGGTAGAGCCCAAATGCCCATCAACTGATAAACTAAGATAAATTAAATATGATATATCCATACAATGGAATAATAAAGGAATGAAGCACTGATACATACTGTACCAAACATGCATGTACCTAGAAAATGAAAGAAGCCATACAGAAAGCCCACAGATTACATGACTCCATTTATAGGAAATGTCCAGGATTTATACAAAATACCCAAACACAGGCGAAATTACAAAGAAAGCAGATTAGCTACCTCCTAGGGATGGAAGGAGACAGGAGTAGCAGCTAAATAGTACAAGGTTTCTTTTTGGTGATATTAAAATGGTTTAAAATTAACTGATGGCTATACAGCACTATAAATTTACTACAAACCACTGAATAGCATACTTTAAACAAGGGCACTTCATGTTATACATATTATATTCATAAAGCTACTAAAAAATGCCAACATCCTCTACATTGGCTGTGTAATAACAGGACTTTTCACTTCAAATGATCACACATGTACTTATCAAGTCCAGCATACTAAATAAGATATAAGGTATAAGATATATTTAGTCCTGCAGGGTATTTTTTCTTTTGAATTATTTTAATCCAGAAATTATAACTTAATAATAACACATTTTTATTCAATTTTTCACAGATGATCTGAATTGTTTTTATTTAATCTCATTTTGTATACACACACAAACATATTTTGTGCTTGGAAAGAAATGTCTACAAATGTATTTCTGGAGAATCAAATAGGCAACAAAGAGAAATCAGAATTCTCTTAAAGATGACCAAAACCATCTGTCAACTAGTCAACGCTAACTGAAAAGATAAACTAAGCACTTCTTGTTCTCACATGATCAGAATTTGGTGAAAACTACTTATTCCATTACTTATCCAGCTTTCCACATATTCCAAGTTTTCCCACATAACCTTGCCAATGGTCAGATGCTAGTCTACACTGCAAACCTCACCAACTCCCTCAAGCAGGTCTGCCCAGAACTGTAACACACACAATGTTCTTCCTACAGATGTCTGTAAACGATGTGAAATGCAAAGTAGAAGGATGAAGAGTATGTTATTAACACAGTTAACCCAGGCAACCTGTAGGTAGACAAAACTAATGTGGCAAACCTCATGAGACTATAGATACACTCATGGTAGGAAAGCCATTACTAAACTCTGCAAATATACCAATTATTAAGAACACAAACCAATGCAGGACAATCTCACCTCTATATTCTGAGTCCTACCACTTGGGCATCAACACATCTCCAGCATGCTGTTTTACTCTAATACCTTCAAGAAGTAGGGGCCAACTACAAAATCTCTAACTCCTGACACTGGAAATAGGAACTCAAAACTGCATCATGTACTGGCAAATACTTGAACCAAAGTGATTTATCAGTATTTTAAGTACATGGTGGATTACTAGTAAGAAGACAGCAGACATTCTCAAAGTGGATCCTCTAGTCCTCCTCAAGCTTTTTGGTAACCACAGCATTAGTCAATCTCTTGACTGCACTCAAGTCGAAGACCCTCCGCCAGAATCTAATTGCTAAGCTGCCCTTTAACTTTTGAGTTGAAGTAATAAATGTTTGTTGTTTCAAACCATTAAAAAAAAATGGCAGCAACTCACCAAATCTTTATCCTCCTTGAGTTTTCAATGAAAATGCATGACTTTAAATCACAGTTAAGTGAATTCGTGCTATGCTGCACACAAATTTTCCTAGCCTGGAAAGTATTTACTAAAGAACTATACAAGGAATTTTAAACCTACTCTTTCCCAAAGTTGACAAAGAGAAAGGTATTATTTTTGTAGGAGTGGATCAGCTGTAGGACCAAGAGATTAAGCTCGTGATTCCCACCAACTAGTCCCTTGAACATTCTGACATGAGGCAAATGAGAGAAGAGTCAAAGATTAACAATGGGCCGTAAGGAGGGAGGGAGGAGCTAACTCTCAAGCAGAAATGGTGCAAGCTTGGCTTTGTGCTGTGGAATGGAACCAGGGTCTGCAGACCTGCCATGAAGCCCTGAAGAACCAGTGTGCTTTCCTACCCCACCATCCCTTGTCCTACCAGACCATGGGAAGACAGCAGATAACTATCATAAAATACTCAAATCAACTTCAGCAGCAGGGCCTCAAAGTAGTCATGTCAGAGCTTCATGCTCCTGTAAAATAACCACAGACGCATTTGCCTGGCAAGCGCAAGACCCTGAGTTCAATCCCCAGCACCCTATAAATAATCACAGGCTACTGCTTCTGCCCTGGCTCAAAATTGAATATGAAATGATATTTACAATTCCAGTATGGTAATGATGAGAGCATTTTGTTATAAAAACGTGTTTAAAAAATAAATCTCTGGAATAAAAATGGAAAAAAATTTACACTATCAGTGGATTCTTTTGTTTGAGAATTTACTACATAAACAGAAGGATGTTCAGGTACAGAAGAAAGGTTTCACCCTCATTTTTTAATGTACTCACTGAGATAATAAAATGTGCCAGGAACATGTCAGTAAAGAGCAGATAAAAATGTCCTAAAATTTTATTAAAGCCTCAAGACATATTCTTAAAAAGGAAAAAGAAAATCACTAAGTCAATTGCTTTTTTGTTATTTTCAAATGCTGCTTCTTGTTTCTGAGGAAGGGACAAGATTTTAAATCTCCAAGTGGTACCTGGTGCAAGATCTCTCTCTTTTTTTTTTTTTTCTTTTTCGGTACCGGGGATCGAACTCAGGGCCTTGTGCTTGCCAGGCAAGCACTCTAACCACTGAGCTAAATCCCCGCCCCAGGATCTCTCTTTTTCTTGCCACACATACTCCTATGGACAGCAGTAAGAAACACAGCTCCCCAAAAAGATGGCGGTCTTACAATTTGGTTACATTTTTCTTTCTCAAAATTTCTGCTAAAGAATAAATATTTAGACATTAAAAAAATTAAGGATAAATTAGAGAGCCAACAAAACACCCATCTACACATCATGGCAAGATACACATTTACCTTCTTCCCTCCAGTCACAAACTGCTTACAACTGGATCTCACAAAATGTGGGTGCACGGCAATGATCTGCAAGAGAAGAAGAACCCAACCCTGGTTTAGGAGCCACAGTTAACAGAATGGAAACTGTTCACACATTACAAGCAGTGTGGCCTGAAAACAATCCTAAGTTGGGAGGAAGTAACATATGCAAGGAAGATTCTACAACTGAGGACGTCAGTCTTCCGCTTGTGTGAAAAGATGTGTTCCTGAAGCCAGGTCAAAGCCCGAGGCTAGCAGGTTCCTTCTAGTTTCGACCTAAGAGCTGACCCCTGAGTTCACACCCATCTACGGAAGCAGCAAAAGGGTCGGTCGAGGTAGCAGGTGCCACAACTCTCTGTAACCCAGCAGAAGAAGCCAACAGTGCCCTTGCCCAACGGCAGATGGCATCGGGTGGAAGAGGTGAGACAGGGCAGCTCACAGACCCTCTGCAGGGACACCAGCCCCCTCGGCAAGACGGACAGGCTTCGGACTAAGGCCTGGGGGTGACCACCCGGGACACTCCCTTGTCCCCACAGCCCCACCTGATCACCCTCAGCTCCCGCAGCCCCTTGCACACAGCTCTGTCCCAAGACTGCTCCACCAACCTCGGGACGGCCTGTGGCCCTGTGACTAGGCCACCCCACAGTGGTGTGTGGTGGCACTGAGCAGGGACAAAGCAGCAGTGAGGGTCTAGCGGCTCTGAACAGCACAGATCTCTATTCAAGCCTCACTGTCACGGGCGTAACCTGCACATACCCTGCTTTCTTACCTTTTTACCTCCAAACTATCCATAAAATTGGCATTAGAATTAATGAATTTGGGATCTTCCTGACCTTCAGTTAAATACATTTCTTGTTATTAATGGACTAACACACTTTCCTCCTCCAATGGATAGGCTGACAGAGTTCTCTTATGCTATCATATTAGGGCTTAGCACAAGACCCTTTATTCTACCTACTCGTACCTCTCAGGGCAGCTGAAACTTCAACATTTTCCTAATCCACCCGAAATAGCAATCAGACTCACTTAGACATTCTTAAAATGCCTCACAGGAGTCCTTCTAGCCAAGCACGCTGGTGCATGCCTATAATCCCCGCTACTAGAGGAGGCTGAGGCAGGAGGATGGCATTTCTGCACCTGCTTGGACAACTTAGTGAGAT
Source organism: Hystrix cristata (assembly GCA_004026905.1). Taxonomy (NCBI): domain Eukaryota; kingdom Metazoa; phylum Chordata; class Mammalia; order Rodentia; family Hystricidae; genus Hystrix; species Hystrix cristata. The sequence continues at coordinate 24,682 of PVJO010007252.1, forward strand.
TCCGTCTCAAAATTTAAAGATAAAGAGCAAGGAATGTAGCTCACTGGTAGAGCACTTGCCTAACATATTTGAGGTCCTGAGTTCAATCTCCAGTACCACAAACACAGAAGAGTCAGTCTGTCTAGCTTTCTCACAGAACATAACAGGCATCTCTGCTCCTTAAAAATACCTTACCCTTTTCCCCATAAGACATAAGAACAGAAAACCATCAGGGTCACCACCACAGGCCGCTCCCCCTTCGCTGCCCACTCCGCAGTGTGTCTGCCGGGCACAAGGTGGGGACTCACTCCAGCGCACCTCCCTCCTGGCTGCTCACCCCACTGCCTTGTGCTGCTCCAGGAAGCATCCCCTCGTCCTATTTTAATCTTCCCATCTACTGGTTTTTACCATCAGCCGAAACACCACCTCCACATCTTCCCTGCACGCTGCCCTTGTGACCAGCCAGGTGGTCTGCTGCCTTTATCTCCAAAGTTCTTACAAACAGAGTCTCTACTGGGTGTTCTGACGCCCTCGCCACTGATTCACTGTGAAAGCTGTCCTTACAATGGTGGTCAGGAATTCTACAATGAACAAAAAAACATCAAACCAAACCAAAACACCCTCGACCCAGTCTTCCCATCAGTTACGCTCCACACTGCCCCTGACCCCGCGGCCCGTGTCTTCCCTCTGGAAATCCTCTCCTGCAGCATCCCTGCCCCGATCCTCCGGATTCCTTCTAACTGCTGCTTCTCAGGCCGCCCCTCTGCAGCTTGTCCTCCACTGCTTGAGAGTTTAGAGTACTCCAGCCTCTCAACATCAGTCTTCTGTTTCTGCTCTATGGCTTTAAATCACATAATGCCTTTAAAAATGGCTTCATCTTTCTCTAGTTACCTATCTTGTGTTTAGTCTGAACCCTGATTTTCACATTCACGCCTCCAAACCCCTATACCACCTCCTCCTGACAGCCTACCGTTAGATGCAAGACCAAAGCAGCGACGTGCTGACTCGGACCATCCCTTACTGCAACTGATGGCCCTTCACGACATGCCAGAGCAAGACCCTGGCCTCACCCTCAGCTCCTCTATCTCTGATCACTCCCATCCGGGCCTTACTGAGGGCAGAAAGTGTACCTCCTAGAAGAGGTCTAAATCCACCTCTTCACCTCTATCTTGAACACTCACAATCACTCTTTTCTCTGAGCTCCTGCTGTCGTGCCCGAGTACTGCATTAGCCTTCTAAACTGTCTCTTGTCCCTAACCACTCTCCGACTTAAATCACCCTCCATTCTCGCAAATTCAGCTTTCTAAAACACCTGTCAGATCTTATCTCGCCTGTACCTATTGGTCAATAAGGTTTAAATAAACAAGTGGGAAAAAAAAATGAATGACCTCGTCCTCTAACAAGTACAACAGATACCTTCCCACAGCTGTTATCGAAAATTGGTCTTCCTGCCTCTTGTCCATCAGACCTGCAATCTATACTATATACAGTCACCATACTAATTTTCCCAATGAGCAATGGCTCAATTTATGTCGCTGCTTTGTTCTTATACACTCAATAATTTCTCCTTATCAGACGGACTCCAAACTCCTGAGCCTAAATATAGAGCCAGCCCCCATCTGCCTGGATAGCTCTCCCGCCAAATCAACCGAGCTAGACTAGAGCCACTTCCTGAACAGTTTGCACCTTTCAGCTTCTCTGTTCCTAGTACGTTGTTCGTCCACGTGGAAAGCCAGCTTCTCCATGTGCCGTCCCGACTCCAAGCCCAGTGGAGCATCACTCCACGCGTGAAGCCATCACTAAAAGGGACAGCTCGGAGCGATTCCTTTCAGTTTGCAGTGTTTTAAATTGTTTTTACCTGAGTCTTTACTCGATGTGCGTGTGTGTGTGTGTGTGATTTCATCCACTATTACAAAAGCTCCCTGAAGACAGACTGAAGTCACAGTTGCACAGCACACATGCCTCCTTCGCGGCATCCAAATGGTACCAGTACATCCTACTGCTGAACAGATACTTACTGACAAAATTAAGAGTCTTTATTGCCTTAGCGGAAAAAAACAAACAAAAGCCACACTGAAAAATACTTACTTTAATGGGACAGTCGAAAGTCTCATGAAATTCTTCTCCAGAATACAGTCCAAACACCTGCACCTAAAAGTAAAGAGATTTTTAGTTCACCGTGACAGGGACAGAAAAGGTTGCTGAGTTAGTGAAAAGACACTTCCAAGAGTAAAATACAGGAAAGTAAAACACTGAACGATCCACGGTGCTGTGGCCACTATTAAATAGTCTGTGGAAGCAGCGCCATCAGGGTGAGGGCTTTCCTACAATTAAGCCTGTATAAGCGTCCCCTCGACATAGTTTCCTTCACCCATCACACACTTGTTTTATTAAATAGAAGCCAAAGTTCAAAACTGAAACAGGTATGAACAGGTTATTAATATTCTTTCATGAACTTCCCACGGGCTGTCCCTTTAAAGGAACTATTTTTTCATCCTTAAGGACAAGAGCTTTTTTCTTGAAGTCAAATATATATATAAATTAGCCTATATAAATTAGATCAATGTGGTAAGAGATTAGGTAAAATGAACTTCATTTACCATCTTAGGCTGACTCTGTTGAGAGTATGTAAGTGAAAAATTTAAATTCCTACCTATCAATGGCTACCTTAAAGTTGTTTCAGGCTACTTTATTCATATTTGTAATTCTCTGAGTCTTTTAATTAACAATAACAACAAAAACTGAGGTGTAACAAACTTGTAAAGGACACACACCATAAATTTGCAGCTTGACACATTTTTAAGGGCACAAACTTAAAACCCTCCAACCATCAAGAAATAAAACCCGAAGAGCCCCTCTGTACCCATTCCCAGTCAACACCACCCTCAAACGAACCACAGCCCTAGACTATCACCACATCTGCACGTTACCAGGGTGGATTTACAGATAGTCCTCGTTTAACCACCTACCTGTTTAATGACTGTTCTGGCTTAAGATCAAGGTGCGCCGTTTGGACTTACAACCTGCCGCTTGGCCTTACGACCCAAGAACATGAGCGGCAGTGTGGCCTTATGGGGGCTATAATTCTTGCTGGTTGCACTGTATAGTACAGTACGGTAGTTTATATTCTGTTACATATTACAGTACTGCATGCCAGAGTCATGTAAATAAAGGCAAAGTCATCAAGCAGGAGTTACCTTTGACCACTTCTTTGTCCTGAATATTGCAATGTACATACTATATACAATTTCTCATTTAACAACCTAGTCCCAGGACTGTAACTTGGCCGTTAAATGAGGAATGCCCACATACTGCTTCACTGGCTTCTTCACGCTCCATTTTCCTCGTGACATCTACCCACACTGTTGCTTACAGCAGTAGCCGGTTCTCTGTCACTGCTGTGTAATATTCCAACACATGCATGTATCACCATTCGTGTGTTCCTTGCACTGGTGACCACCTGGGTTTCTTCCAGATCGGAGTAACTAAGAACAGTTCTGCTATAAACATTCGTTACAGATCTTTTGGTGTACTTAGACACACTTTTATGAATGGCATATTAACAAAGGATGAAAATACTAAGTCGTATATTTACAATTAATATACAAGCATTCCACAGAATGCTTTAAGTAACTTATACTTTCAGCAGCAGGGCGTGAAAATTCCAGAAGTTCTCAAAGACTTGGACCTATTAGTATTAGGGCCACTGGGAACCATTTCCCCAAGACATGGAATGTGTTCACACTTGCTAGTCTCTAAGATAGTGTTACTATTTCTTCTTTAAATTTATTATTTCAAGTTTTATTTTTCATTAGTACATGTTTGCAGTACATAATGATTGCATACCTTGTGAGGCGTTCATACAAGCACGTAACACATCTTAATTCTTTTTCATCCCCTTATCTTCCCTTCCCTACCTCTCCTTACATCTCTTGGTCCCTTTCCCATTTAACAAAGAGCTCCCTGTTCACTATTATCTACCATTAATTTTGCTCTCTATTTATAGTGTGGGTTTCTCATATAAGAGAAGCCATGCAATATTTTAGTTTGTGTGTTTATTTCACTTAACATTATGATCTCAAGGTGCACCCATTTTCCTACAAAAGTTTTTCTTCTTTAAGGCAGAGTAGTACATCATTGTACATAAATACCACATTTTCTTTATCTGTTCATCTAATGATGGACATACAGGATGCTTTCAAGATTTAGCTATTGTGAATTTTGATGCTATAAACATGGATATGCACCCATTTCTAAATATGTTGCCTTTAACTCTTTGGGAAGATACCTAGAAAGGGAATAGCTGGGTTGAATGAAATATCTAGTTTCCATTTTTTGAGAACTCTCCATACTGATTTCCACAGTTTACATTCCCACCAACAATGTAAAAGGGTTCCTTTTTCCTTACAGCTTCACCAGCATTTATTTTATTGCTTGATGATGGCTATTCTTTCTGGAATCTTAGGATTCTGTTAATTTGCATTTCTCAAATGGTCAGCGATGTTTAGCATTTTTTCATATATTTATTGGCCATTTGCACTTCTTCTGTGAAGTGTTCATTCATTTCAGTTGCCCATTTTTTTGATTGGGCCTTTTATTTTGGCAGGTCAAATTTTTTGAGTTCTTCACATATTTTAGATATTAGTCCTCTGTCAGAGGAATGCCTAGCAAAAATGTTTTCCCATTCTGTAAATTGCTTCTTCACTCTGTTGGCTGTTTGCCTTGCTGTGCAGGTTTTTAATTTAACATGACTGGATTTGTTGATTCATGGTGCTATTTCTCGTGCAACTAGGGTTCTGTTCAGAAAGTCCTTACCTACACCTATGTCTTCAAGAATTTTACCTATTTTATCTTCCTAGCGGGTTAAGTACTGAACATTTACATCTTTGATCCATTTCAATTTTAGTTTACTACATGGTGAGATATGTGGTTTAGATTCAATCTTCTGCATCTGGACAGTCAGTTTGCCCAACGCCATTTATTAAAGAGGCTATCTTTCCTCCGGGGTATGTTTTTGGCCTCTGTGCCAAAGATCAGACAGCTGAATGTGCCCGAGGCTGTTACACATCCTCTGTTCTGTTCCACGGATCCACATGCCTTTTTTTCCCAATACCATGCTGATTTTATCACTATAACTTTGTACTATAACTTAAAGTCCAAGATTGTGATGCCTCCCACTTTGTTCTTGTTGTCTAGGATTGCTGTTATTATTCTGGGTCTCTTCTAGTCCCATATGAGTTTTACGACTCTAGTTCAGTGAGGGATGTTGTTGCTATGGACTGCATTTAATCTGTGTGGCAGTTGTGGCAGTTTGGCCATTTCCATCATGTTGGTCCTGCCTATCCAGTAACAAAGACTGTCTTTCCATTTTCTGATGTCCTTTCAATTTCCTTTTTCAGAGTACTGTGGTTTTCATTGTACAGGTCTTTCTCTTCCTTGGTTAGATTAATTCCCAAGTATTTAATTTTTCTTGGTGCTACTGTGAATGATCATTTCCTAATTTCTTCTTCATGAGTTCATCACTGGTGTATAGGAATGCTATTGATTTTTGTATGTTGATTTTGTATCATGTTATACTACTGAATTTGGTTATTAATTCTGGGAATCCTTTGGTGGAATATTTTGGGCCTTCTATACAGAGGATCATTATTTGCTTCTTCTATACAGAGGCAAATAATGATAATTTGACTTCTTCCTTTTCTACATATATCCCTTTTACTTCTTTCTCTCATCTGATTGCTCTGGCTAAAGTTTCAAGGATACTGAATAGAAGTGGTGTTAGTAGACATCCTTGTCTTGTCCTTCTTTAAATTTTGTAGAAATTCATCTAATGGCTTTGCTATGCTCTGAATGTTTGTGTCTCCCCCAAATTCCTATGTTGAAACCTAACCCCCAAGATGATGGTATTCAGAGGCAGGACCCTTGGGAGGGCTCCATCCTCATGAAAGGGATATTAGTGCCTTATAAAAAAGGTCAGAGAACTAGCCTTCCACATGTAAGGACACAACATTTGTCCTCCTGCCATGCTAGGACAGTGACAAGGTGCCGCTGTGACGCGGGAGAGCAATCTTCATCATACACCAAATGCCAGTGCCTTCATTCTGGTATTCCCAGACTCTAGAACTGTGAGAAATACACGTTTGCTATTTAAAAGTTTGTCAGAGCAGACAAACAGGATAAGTGAGACATTTTCCATGAACTTTTAAACTACAAATTCAATTTACTACCTAGTGAGGATTTACATCCTCGCTTTCTTCTCGCTCAATATTGGTATGTTCTGAGTGGTTCCTTCCTTCAATACCCAGCAGAAAATGTACTCATGATTTTTGGAGAGATTCATGCATTAAAAGATAAAATCTTTAGTACGCTCCACTCATTCTGCAACTACCCACCAAGTGTGTTGCTGGGGTTTCAAGAACAGAGGATGCAACGTGACACAGAGGGAGTCTGATTTACCCCGCAGTTCCATCTCAGAGTGTGCTCCAGACGTGGCACCACCTCCGCCCCGAGTCTCGCTATGCAAGGGACAGAACATCATGACTGGTACATAGAGGCAGATGCGCGGGACACACTGCACTTCCTGTAACTGGGGGTTAAGAAGCAGGAAAGGGAGGCGCCGTGCTGTGGGGGAAGTGATGGCTCCCAGCAAATCCGAGAAAAGTGGGTAAAAGTAAAACGGTCCTGCAGCATCTAAACCTTCATGGAAGGCATCGACAGTGCACTCCTGCTGACTAGCAACGCGAAACTCTTCCAATACGACTGACTTTACCTCAGTACGATATGACAGAGTCACAACATAGTCTTGGGTCAAATATTAGACGACTACTAACTTACCTTGCACAATGCCCCACCCTGCTTTACCTCAGTGGTTTTCAAATCTGATTATACAGCTGAAATCCCTGGATACTAATGACTATACTGAACTTTCTGGTGGAATAAAGTGATACTTCTAATGGCCCCCAATCAACAATACGCAGGCTGGGCTGAAGAGCCTGCTCTGCCTCATGTGGTCCTCACAGCAACACTCCTCGGCAGGAGAGCAAACACCACTGATTCTGCACCAGAGTCAACGACTCGCCTAAGGAGACAAAAACCTGAAGTGCAAGAGTTGGGAGCAGAAACCAAGTGCTCCAATGCCCATTCTTCTACATGACAGGAGTCACTTCCACATGGTAGCTTTATATAAGAGAGCCTAAGATTCGCAAATAAGAAAAGTATCTTTCCACATAAAGTGTACAAGTAGAACAACAAAAATACAACAATATTCAAAAGCCTTAACTACCTGACAAACTACAGGGAAAGCTGATGTCTAAATTTAAGTGAACATAACCCTATGACAGAACTTGAAAATAAATGAAACAGATGAGTTCTTTAAATGGACAAACTTCCTTCTGCTAGTAGATGGGACAGAGGCGACTGTTAGAAAAGACTGTGGAGAGATGTAAACAAAAGATGCATGAGCACCTGAGATGTGACTATCAGTAATGTGAGCAAGAAGTACCAGGGTGAATCTAATGTGAAAATTAAAATCTGAACAGCTCAAGATGAATGTCTCCTTAAAAATTATGAACCCACATTGCAGATGCAACTGTCGTGGTAAAGAGGAGTCAAGAGACAAGGGAGTCTAGTAAATACCTTAATACTCATCACCGGTATAATTCTACTCCTAAGCACTAAACCTTACTGCCTGATACTGCAAGGTACATAAAAAGTTATAAAAATTAAACTGGTTTCAGGGTGATACTAAAATACAGATGGAAGTAGTAGTTTTCAGGAAATTTAAAATGCAAGATGGGATAAAAATCTACCTCACCAAGCCGTAAGAAACAAAACTGAAGTTAGGAGAAAAGCAATCAGTAAAGGGAATAAACAAGCAAAAACTGTCTGTAACTATGGAGAAATGAAGAGATTAACTATGAAACGAATCTTTTGCAAAAGGGAAGGGGACCAATCGCACCTTGGCCTATTGGCAAAGATCAAGTGTAAAAGGGAAGAAGACCAAGAGATGGAGCGGGGAGTGGAAGGGGATGAGAAAGAATTAAGATGTGTTACATACATGTGCCAATTCCCTCCAAGGAATATAATCATTATGTACTGTAAATAGGCAATAATAAATACAAAAATGAATACATAAAAGATGAGCCAAGAAAAAAAACAAAAGAGCAAAGTACACAGGGGGCGGGTATCATACAATGTGACCAGTTTTTCTTACAATTTATGTATTTTCAAGAGAAGCACTGTGTATCTACTCACACTCTGGCGTGGGCAAGTTCAGGCACAATAGTGGGAGAAGGGGAGGGGACAGACTTCGACGGGCTAGGAAACAAGTAGCCAGCAACACAAACAGTCAAGACGTATGCGTGCACCCCTCATTCTCCCATGCCGGCCCTGACGTGCCCCCTGCCCAGCTGAGGTGAGCGAGGGGTGGGCGGCCAGGTCCACGCCCACCTCCATGCCCAGCGGGGAGAACACACAGCTGTGCTCTCGGCTGCTAAGTGAGGCTGCCTCCAGCCTTGAGTTACTGAATTTCTTTGAAGAAATGAAAACAAGTGGAACTGAAGTAATAATCAAAATTATAACTGAAGTAAACTTTCCTGAAATGAAAAGAATACTTCAGTATATGGATCACAAAGACTGAGTTCCAGACAAAATTAATGAAAAGGGGCCAGGACTAGACACAATGTAACAAACTGAATTAGCAGGACCAGTTATTGTTGCTGTTTTTATTCTTAATATCAGTCCAAGCTTCAAGGTAGGATTAAAAAAAATAAAGGTTATTTTTTTTTAAAAAGTAGGGTGGCATCAGACTGTCTACAAAGCATCACAAGAAAAAGCAACAGCTCCAAAATTTTGAGAAAAATATTTCAACCCAGAATTTCATACTAGAGTCTAGTTTCTATATGAAGGCAAGAGATGAGAAAACAGTGTACTTAGGCTGAAAGTCACCTGTAAATGCAAGACAGAAGGATCCACGTAAGACATACACAACACACACAATTCATGCACACCCATTTCTCAAAACTTAGATCTCATGCATACAGAAGCCACCAGAGACCAGAAATGAGCACAAGATGAAGAAACAGATTATATTCTAACCATCTTAAAATAAAATGAATGCAAGTATCAAAAGTCATCTCTGAAATAAAGAATTATTTGCTTAGGATCTTTACTATACTAAAGAAAACAAAAACCACAACAGCCATTCAAGAATGCATTAGAACTGGCTATCTGGAGTTTATCTTTGTAAATATCTTTCTGTTTTTATCGTCAGTAGCCACTTGATGGCTTCATTCTGAACTAGCTTCTCAATTTTCACAACACTGGCTAGCCTGTGGTAAGGGCTCATGTATATGAATGTGTGCACTGCAAGATTTATTTTCTGTTCCATTAACACAGTACAATATATGATACACCCATTTTCAAAATATATCCTCGAGCTACATGAAAATATGGTGGTTATACATTTCACTAAAATAGGGAAACAGAGGTGTTTGCCAAAAAGGGCACCAGGAGCTATCTCAGATATGCATCTCATTATGCACCAGGTTTACTTAAAATATTCCACTTTGATGCTTTAGTAATAATTCTCCAACATTTAAAGCTCTGAAAACTCCTAAAGCGCCTTAGTAAGAATTTGTTTCCAATTCAAAAAATACTTCCTTGCACCAAATTAGTTTAATTAAATTGGTGACCACCGGGAAGGAATTCCTCTCCTTTAAGAAAAAAGAGATTAACTTTCTTGACAAATACACAAACACAGAAGTGTCTCATAGTGTGGATGATGCCCCTCAATTTCTGTACATGTACCAACCAACTCCTTCCTCTCTTCTCTTTGACGACTGTGCTCATCTCGGAATTTCACAAAGTATTGTAAAATCTGAGGTGCTTTCTGAAAAGTGTGAGTGTTCCAACTACTGTTTCAAAAGACTCTTTGGGCAACATTAGGCTTAGATAAAAAGCATTCTTGTGTGTCAAAAGGACTTCATATTGCATTTGTTAACAGATTAATGGGTATAACATTGCTACAGATACAAAAGAATCTATCTCTTTTATGTTGAGCATATTGTTTTTAATTTACTCATCTTAATGGCCCACTGAATTTAAAGCAAATTATAAAAAATACAAAATTAGATTAGGAAATCTCTATTCAGTAAGGAATATGTAAGGCTCCATAATGATTCTTAATGCATTCTCTCAAACTGTTATTCTAGAGAAGTAGCTTAAATACACAGTGCATTAGAATTTTATCATTGCAAACCAACATTAGAAAAGACTCCATCGACTTAAAAACAAAAAAGACATTCTTATAAGTGGAAAATCAATCACCACAACCATTAAATGTCACAGCTGAACATCAGCAAGAAGCACTGATAATTGTTAGTTATACACTGCACCAATGATGTATGTCCTTGGCCAAGGAAGTAGGTGCCAGGTTTTTAGAAAACTGTACATATATTGATTTTACATTTATTTAATGTGGCCATTGTAAGATACTTTATTCTTCTGATAATCTATGATTGCTTATCAAAAGATTCTATAATTCAAGAGAAACATTCATAACTTGTGTGTGAAAATGAAAACCACTAGCCCACAGAAATCATGCCCACAAAATCCAATTTTGTGGATTTATGGCACAAAGACATTAAACTACTGTCTTGCAGGAACTGCAGACCAGTCACTGAAGTATAAGTGGCAAAGCAGTAATGATTAAGGTGACACGTCACCTTGCCACAGCTGTTAATCAGCTTAATACTACTTACATTATTGACATTCTTGTAATTACTTTTCCTAAGGCACATTTGTGTAAAATATATTTTACTTTAATTATGAGCAATTGGAAGCAAGTCCAATACTCAAAAAGAATAATCAAGGTTCCCTTTATGCAGGTAAGCAGAGTGTACCTCCAAACACCTGGGCTCGTTTAACACCACAGTACTCTGGGCCAGCGGAACCTCCCCGGCCCTCTGGCCGTACCTTGCCGTCCTCTGAACACACGCCCATGTGCTCTCCACTTTCATCCAGGCTAACCTGATTTATCTTCACAGGACTCTATAAAAAAACGCAAAAAGAACACGTCAATTCTCAGGAGAGTATACATCAGCAATCAGAAGTCTTTGTTCTTTATAAAATGTAAGAGATATAAGTTATTACTTTAGGTGCATGAGTCTAAGATACATTTTGTTTTACAAATGGAAATGGTAAAATATAGCTCGTTCCCAGACACATAATAAACCCCAAAACCTAGGATTTCCCCAAACTTTCCATTTCATATACCTATTTCGTATCTGAGCTAAAATATTACTTATTTCATGTTATATACCTTTTGAATCCATTTTGCTCTGTTTATACTTCTAAATTTATCTTTCACAATCATAATCCAATAAAAGAACAAACAAAAGCCAAAATAAAAGTCATTATATAAATAACATTTTTAGATGTTTGGTTTCGGTCACCAGCCAATCTATTTGTTCTTCTCTTATAAATTACTAAATCAACTTTTCATTTATACTTAGTACTTTCTGTGGGAAAATTTCAATCTAATTGACACTAATTCTCTTATCTGTTGTCTTTCAAACAATTTCAAATTTAAAAATCTTTGACCATAGAAACCAGGCTTTCTAGCTTTGGGTATATTTTCCAAAGAGGAAATGTATAACTGTATTTTCAATATTTATATAGCCCGACAATTTGCCATGTACTCAACTGTTTACTTACCAAAATTTTCATACAGCTGAATTTTCTCATAGAGGTCAAAAGGAGTGAGTGTTGTCAATATTAAAAAATAACAAACTCTTTTTTTTTTTGGTGCTGGGGATTGAACTTGGGGCTTTGTGCTTGCTAAGCAAGCACTCTACCACTTGAGGTAATTCTCCAACCCCAAAAATAGCAAACTCTTTTTTTGTTTAATTCCTAAGTCTTGACAGTTTTAGCTACCTTACACACAGCAAACTAGAAACAGAGTAAGAGAAGGAAGCTTAGGGCAGTTACAACAAGAACTTGCAAATTAGTGTTTCTTTTTTTAAATTATCTAACTTCAAACTGGTTTGGCTTTCGGTGAAATAAAATGGAAATACACAAAACTGAATGCTGGATCTTGAAGTGGAAAATATCTCAGAGCCAATAAGCAAAGGTCAGGGGAAAACAGGAGTCTGAGACCTTGGAAGGGTGAGTCCTACTGATGGGTGCTGTGGAGACACATTCCCATGAACAGGATGAGACGGCTGGCTACAGACTCTGTTCACGTCTGGATCACTCAATCACCACACAAGCAACACTCCTAGGACGCAGCCCGTGAAGAGCAAAAGGCAAAGGCCTTGAAGACAGATGCGCCATCCACTTTGCAGAATATTAAACCGAAGCTCAGGGCAGAGAACACAGTGCAGACAAGCACAGGGCCAGGGATACAATCCAGGGCGGAAGGAGTAAAGGCGCATGCCATAAAGACAGGGCCCAGGTGAGCCGGGACCGCACCTGGCAGGGCATCCTGATGCCCAGCAGAGAAGTGTGCACGTCGACTCCAAAGTCTTCTCTGGACAAAGGCTACCCTCAAATAGAACATCTTAACAGTTCCCTCATTCTGATCTTTTGCTCATCAAACATTTTAATATCCATTAAACCCCACATGCTTTGATTGTACTTTAATTGGCATCCTGTTAGAATATGCCTAAAATTTAATAGGTGTGTAGTCTAGGTTTCCTGTCCTAGTCAAAACAGCACTACCTACGTGTGGCTATTTAAACTGTAGGATGATTACTTAAAATTAGGTAAAATTAAAACTTAGTTTCCCAGCTGGAAACAGCACACGTCGCAGGCTCCAGAGCCACATGTGCCAAGGGGCTGCTGTTACACAGCATCTTCCTCACTGCAGATTCCTGCTGGTTGGCGCTGCTCTCTGACTGCAGACCCGAGACAGAGGGACTGCAATCAGAAAAGATAGCCTCCTTAACTACAATGTACATCTGTAATTATATTGCTTTTCCACATACATGTCAAACTTCATGTAATTTGTTCTTGGACTCTGTTCCTGAAAGGTTCATGGCCTGTCCTAATATTCTCTGAATCACACAGCATTGTCTCCAAAGACCTGGCACATGCATTCTCTGATACTCAAGCCTAGAAGAAAGAGGTCAGCTGAGGATGGTTATCTCCACCTCGCAATAAGGAAAATAAAGCCACAGGAGTCTCTGTGAAGGGTGGAAAGCTGCAGTGCTGCTGCGCTACAAAGTCACACGATGGTGTTGCAAAAGCAAATAAACCAAACTTCTTATCACAATGTGTTTCTCCACAAACAGAAACATTTATACCATGACATTAGCAACATTACAGAGAGAGAAAAATAATCATGCCTACTAGGTATGAGACTCCTCTCCCTCCCATCCCTGCCAGCAAAAGGATCTTTTTAAATGTTTTTTCTGCTAATGATCACTATGCATTGATTCATTTCCCTGACTAATAAACTTAGCATTTCTCTTAAGTATATTGGCCAATTAATTTGCTCTTTTGTAAAATGTTTGTTCATATCTTGTTATTTTTTCTATTAACATATTTTCTATTTTATATTCACCCAGACATTATATATGTGGTTTCCAATTTTTTTTTTGCAAGATGATTATTGCTATATTTATTATACTTTAGCACTAAATCCTTTCAGGATTCATTTCATCTTCTTCTAGAAGAAAACACAGTTGGGCTAGCCCCATGATTAAATAATCCATCCTTCTACTTCTGAGGAGAACTATGTCGACCACACAATAAATATTTATAAATACTGAGATAACTTTCTGAGTTCGCACGTGTGGCTTCTCTGTCCATTCTTATATCAGTTCAACACTGATTTAATTATTGAGGCTGTATATAGCATGTCCTGATATCTTGTAAGTCATCTTTTCCTTGGCTTTTCTCAAGAATTTATTTTTCTGTGTGAATTTTAAGGCAAAATGACCCAAAGAGCAAAGGATAATCCTCATTATTTAACTCTAACTTACTTTACCCAAGCAGAGCATATAACACTAGTATGTCCTTCTCTTTGCTTCCATTACACTATATTTGTCCAGTTTTTCTCTTCTAGCTGCTTTTGCTCTTTGCAGAATACACAAAAAAGCTAGGCATGGTGAGGCACGCTTGTAATTCCAGCACCCTGGAGGTTGAAGCAGGACGAAGCAGGATGATCAGGAGGTTGAAGCAGGATGATCACAGTGAGTTTAAGGCCAGCCTGAGCTACACAGCAAGACCCTGCCTTAAAAAACAACAATGAACGAAAACTCAAAAAAAATTTCCTCATTTTACCACGTGTGCATAACCTTACAATACAAACTCAACAAGGATGTTAAGAAAAAATACAAGCAAATATCACTCATGAACATAAGTGGAAAAATTCCAAGGACACTATTAATGAAACTAACATGTAGCAAAAAGTCAAGTATCTTCCAAAACCACAAGACAGGTTTAACATAGGAAGAGTAAATAATATAATCTTCATTAGTTAAAGAAAAATCATGGTATCATCTCAAGAGATGCAAAAAGATTTTGATGAAACTCAATACTCATTCACGGTAAAAACTCTTAGCACACTAGAAGAAAAATTTCTTCAGTCTTTTACAGGGTATTTATCAGCAGTTAGCAAATACACTGTACTGCACTTAATGGCAAAATGTTGAACCCTTTCCCTTTGTTTCCTTTATGATATTGATTTTTCTGATCCATAAACATGAAGCTTTTCTCCATTTATTCAGGTCTTCTTCAGTGTCTCTGAGGAAGATTTCATACTTCTCCCTTTCGAGGTCTTACATGTTTGACAGTTTCTACAGAGTAGTTTTTAAAGAAATTTGAATTTTTAACTTAATATCAAACAAAGTAAGCAGTGAACTCACAGAAGAAACAGTACAAACTGTGAGGTAAACATGAGCCAACCTCACCAATAACAAATATGTACTTGAAAACTAAAATAGTAAGACATTTTACCTATGGAATCGCCTAAGATTTTTTTTTTAAGCACTTGGTTGGGCAAGGAAGCACACTCTCACACTCCTGATGGCAATTTAAATTTGAAAAAGTTTCTGAAAGGCATCAAAATTCTTTAAAATATACATAATCTATTATGACTACTGAGAAGTGCTTTTTCACAGCAGTTTTCTTTTGTAAATCGCTGAGAAATGGAAATTATCTAAATCTCTAAAAGCCAGGAATCAAATGATAAAATTCATAAAGTTTTAAAAAAATACTAGGTGGTAAAAGAAAATATGTGGCTTTGTCCAAAGAGTAGTCTGGCCTTCACCTTCAGCTCCTGGGAAGCAGTCCCACAAGTCCCACCAGTCTTCTCACCCAGGCGAAGGTCTCGGTCAGAGGCAGCTAGCTGGCCTCACCTGGTGTGAGGGGCCGGCTGCACGTGGGTGTAGCAGAGCCCCCATAAAAGCTCTGGCTGCGGAGGCCGGCTCCGCTCCAGCCAGGAGGGTGACACGACCCAGAGGCAAGGGAAGCTTCCCTTCTGGAACCCTCCCAGGCTGGAGCCTCTGTCCTCTCTGCCTTTGGCTGACTCCTGATCTCATCCTTTCCCTTTAATAGACCAGGTACATAAGTGAAACAGTTTTCCTTGAGTTTCTTGTGTCCTCTACCTAATTATCAAACACAAGGTGGGTCTGGGAATCCCTTGAACAGTGGTGGCAAACCTGTGGCACGTGTATTATTGTGTTTTCCTTTTAAGACAAAAGATGTTAACATATGAGTTGTTTTTTCCTAAACTAAAACCTCAGTATTCGGGTTTAATTGTAGTATTGGCACTCTGCGATAAATACGCGGGTTTGGGGTTGCAGCTGGGCACTCGCGGTCACTGCCCTAGAACTTGCAGTTGGTGTCCGAAGTCCTGGGCAGAGCTGGCAGTCTGGAGAGTTATGCTTTCAAATGTCAAAGCTTGACAACTCCAGGTTAAGTATGACCCAGTATTTACAAACACGGCCTTACTTATGGGTGCATTATAATCTTATAAAAATTAACCAAAAAATGCAATTTTTGGTTACCTTGTATTTAAATAACTGGACTGGTAAGTGGCTAAGTTATCCCCTTTCCTTGTTTCTGCAGGAGTGCTGGTAGGGTGCTGCAGATCGAACTCGGGGCCCTGCGCTTGCTAGGCAAGTGCTCACCACTGAGCTAAATCCCCAGCCCTGCCTCCTTTTCTGGTTTGCTCATTTTCTACAAGTATTTATTGTGTTTGTAACCACAAGGTAAGTATTTTTGAGACACAGCTAAGTAACAAATTCATTAATCTAAAGGCAAAAAGAAACCAAAATCAGTATTATTTTTTTAAAGCCATCATTCTAGTGAACTTCGGCACCTATTTTTGAGTGATAACTGAGCCTCACCATACGCATATTCTGTTTACCTGTTACACATTTAATGAAGAACGAACAAATAAGAGGATTTCAGTATCACAACTATCAGTGGTGCCTGCAACTGGCCTGGCAGCCAGGAGCTCTCCTGATAAACAGCCAGTGCCTGACATATCTGGGCCGCTTCTATACACTGGGGACAAAAGACCAAACAACAGAGAGGCGGCAGGATGTCCATCCACCTGGAGAGACATGGGCAGTACAAGGTTCTCTGTTTCTTCAATGACTGGTTTTTCTACGCCTTTCAGTGTAACGGCTGCGGACCAGAAAGGGTCACACCCGTGTGTCTGCAAAGATAGGGTAGTGCAGTAGATACGGAAAAGGGGAAGGGACCAAAGAAGAGAAGACCGGAGAAAAACAGCCCCAGCTGTATTTTCAATTAGTTACGATTTTATTCCTAATGGAGACATGTTTGGAATTCTGGACAATATAAGCGAGTTTGTTCAAAAATCAATAATGTCAAGCTGACGCTATAGAATGTACAAAAATGTTTCCTTAATGGAATAAAAAAAGAAGTCTGAGTAAGCAGGAGGGGGCGAGGACCAGCTCATACCTTCTAAGTCCACGTCCGCTATGGGTGGTCTCAAGTTCTCAAATTTAAAGAAAAGGCGAAATTACCAACATGTACACCTCATGTGATAATCAATTACCTAATGTAAAATGCGCGAAATAAATACACTTAGTATGGATTATGCCAGCTCTTCAATTAGGAATAAATTCAGGGTCATTTCCAAAGCTGCTTTTAATGGTGCTCTTTGTGGCAACTTCCCTTCCCCTGACAGTCCTCCTCATCCCACCTTACGCTATCCGTGCCCCAACCGCGAACCTAGGAAATCAATCTGCTAATGTATAATTTGTAAGGCTCCTCTGACTAACAAATGGATAATTGATTCCTTCACAAATGCTGCATCCCCACGGACTCAGAGTGGAATGAATAAGAAAGAGAAGACAGCATTTCATTTTCTGCTCCCAGAGACCCACTGGTTCGCAGTCCCAGCACCCACACGGCTGCGACGTGGCCTGGTACTCTTTAGTCACAGCTCACAAGCAAGCCACACTTACGCTGCATGTGTGAAAAGCAAACGTCTGTTCTCCATACTTGGGAAAAGCTCATCTTACTGCTTATTTTCCCCTCCACTGATGACACACTCTGGAGGTAGCAAGACCTCCATCTGGACGTAAGAAGCCTACAAAAAACACACCTGATCGTAGCTGTTTTAAACAAACCACACAACTAAGCAAAAGCAAAAACGTTTCTTTTCTCACTGATTTAAAGCCAGAATGGCCCAACCTTTAATTTCTCAAACCTCCTCAGTTGCGCCAAGATTCCATCTCTGGCATTACATCCTTCCTTGATTCAAGATAGAGAATAAATTTAACAACAAGCAATACTGAAACTAGAGAAGTTTTGTGAAGTTTTCCTGAAAGACCCAAAATATGGGCTCAGGAAAAGCAAGAGAAAATGTAAGGGCTCCAACTGGTTCCTCAGGAAAGACACCTGCTCCCTGTCCCAGGCCTCACGTCCCCAAGTCACTCATGGCACCCAGTTATCCAGGGCACACGAAGGCATGAACGTCTGTGCACAACACGGGTGGCCCTCTGCTGCAGGAAGCTACTGAGGGTCAGGGAAAGGTCGTGAACACCCTCCTCGCTTCAAAACCAAATGGCGTCCTTCAGTCTCCGTGATTCTTGGGCATCTGAAACTCTAAATTCCTTTCGTAATTCCTTCTCCTTGTTTACTTCTTGCTGTTTCAGTCACCCCCTTCGGTCACCTCTCTAGGCTGCGGCACTTTGTCCTGCCTCACAGCTCCAAGTCGGCTGGGTCTCGCTGTGCGGCTGCAGGGTTCTAATAACAGCTGCCTGGCAGCCCAGTGTCAGCCGGCACTTCCCAGATCTAGGACCTTCCTCTAGATTATGGATTTCACCCAACTACCTCTCGGTCGACTTAGGTATCTAAATCAGAGAATTAGAATCATCCCAAACCAGCTCCTCTCCCTCATGCCCCACATGAACAAGGGAAACCACTAAGTCCTACTTTTCAACATTGTTTCCTCGAAGTTCTGGGGATGGAACCCAGGGGCTCAAGCACGCTAGGTAAGCACACTACCACTGAAGTACACCCCACCTCTTTTTAGTTTTTGAGACAGGGTCTCAGTGAGTTGCACAGGCTGGACTCAAATATGTCATCCTGCTGCTGCAGCTTCCCTAGTAATGGGATTACGGGTGTGCGTCCTTCCAACTCTCTTAATGCCTCTCAAATCTATCCTCTCCCTGCTGCAGCAGCAGATGATCTCATAATTGATACCATCCTCCCAAAAGCCCCACAAGGACACCCCCCACCACGCCCTTCATCCTCATCTCCAACGCCCCTCTCCCCACAGGGCTATCCCCACAGTCATCCTTCTAAAAGCCAATCAGACATGTTGCCAATCTGTTCAAAGCACAAACTCCTTAACGGAGCTTTCAAATACACTGACCACACATCTCCCTACCCTCAGCAGTGTCTGTGTATGACTGCTGCCTGGGTGATATCTCTCTCTCTCTCTCTCTCTCTCTCTCTCTCATTTGTTTGTTTTAGTCCTAGGGACTGAACTACGGCCTTCTGCAAGCTAAGCATGTGATCTACCCCCACAGCTCCGCTTTCACCCTGGAGTCCTGGTTTAAATCATTAAGTATCTGGTCATTATACTGATAAAGCCCTTCTTCATTATCTGGCTCCATCTCTCTTGCCAGGTTCATTCCCAGCCAGACCCAAGAGATCCAGGAGATTCAGTCTGCCTGATTTTCTGAAGTACTCTCCGTCACTCCCTGTCTTTGTAGAACAGGCCCCCGCTCCCCTGCCCTCCAAAGAGGCGAACTTCCTTCCTGCTGGGTGGGAAGAGCCCACATCACCCGTCTCCCAGGAGCACACTTTAGAACGCACTTTGCTGTCCACCTCCGCCACCTACCCGTGACTCCACAGAACCGAAAGCTACCTTAGTCCTGGCAGCTGCCACAAGAAAAAGCTAAGGAGGCCGCTGGCAATGCAACTCCGTCTTTAGGGTTTGAGGTCCAGCTCACATAACCACGAAACAGGTGAGTGCGTGAGTACACAAAAGTTCTGTAAGACAACTAAAGGGAAAAGTAGATGAACACAAAAGCAAAATGCTGTCACAAGTTTTAAAAATGGTAAAGCCTCAAAATAAATGTGGAGGAAAGAGTTCGCTTCTGATGCACCCCTGCTCTTTCGGAAGCCGAGGTTTTAGATTTTCAATCTCAGGCCTGAACGGCTGACGAAGAGCTGGTGGCGCACGGTGACAATCGTGTCTCTGTGATGCTGACAATATTTCGTAGTTAATATGCAAGAAATGTAAGTTTTCTTATGAGATTTTAAAGATCTCCCCCGCCCCCGCCAAAAATGAATAACCACATTCATTTGAGGCTCTCGAAGTGATAACCCAGAAGCTGCTACTTTTTCTAGTTGGGGGAAAAGGGCTTTCGTCATCAGTAGCAATTCATCCCAACTTGAGAAATAATCAGGAAATTTAAAAAACAGCAAAGTCATTTACTTTCTACTTTGACAAACAGCAGTGCTAAGTGATAAAATGTGGCACGGCTGCCCAACAGCTACATTTAAAATTTCATGGGATAATTTAACTGAAATATCCTTTTCTTCCAAACAGCTCTTTACTACCTACTAGTAACTGATACTTTCCCATGTTTACACCTATTTTATAGACACAAAGCTGATTTCTAAGTGAAAAGCCTTTCTGTAAGTTATATGGGAATTAAAAAGTGAGCATACTAATATTGAATAATATGAAACAATCACATCTGTATCACTGGAAGTGATGTCTGCTGTATTTCTGATCCAGCTCACAAATGCTCCCCAAATATCACAAAATACCGAACCGCAGACAGTTCCTTCCGGTGATTTCAAAGCTGCGGTGCTTCGCACAGAGCAGCTGCATGTTTCTTCAGAGCTATCCCTTGATGCTGCAAAATTAATGTCAATAGTATAAATGGGTTCTTTAAGGGACACAGAATACATTGTTTGTGTTATCTTCAGGCAGCCCTAATAAATATCCTCTAATTTGTACAACATGAATGCTGTTTGATAGGAAAATAAATTTATTAGGTACCTCTTATTTAGCAACTTAAACATAACTTCACTGTGATGACCTAAAAATGAAATTATCTTGTTAGGAAATAAATGTTTATTATTTAAACTCTAACATCCTGAAAATAATCTAAAAGAAACAAGCTCGTTAAGAATGAAAACAATGGAAACAAGTTTTGAGGAAGAGTCATGTTGTTTCGGAAGGAAAATCTAATTCTCTCCATTGTTTGTGACATCACTGCTTTAACAATTAACCTTAAAATATCTACATTTCTGAGACCACTGAAGGTTAGTTTTTGCTAGCCATTAAAATACTGGGTTTTTTTTTTTTTCCTTACTTTTAAAAATCTTCTCTACCCAAGAGTTTTAACCACAGCCCCTGCAGGAGCACAGCTGGTTCTACTTAACTTGCAAGAACACAGGTAATGGCCATTTGCAACCTTCCCTCACCCCCAAGAACCAGCTGCCGTCCCCACCTGGCACCCAGGACCAGCGGCCCGGTGTGTGCCTGACCGGTAAGAGGTTCAGACGTTCGCCCACACTGCGCCTGCCACGACCAGACCACCTCAGCAGACACAGGGGCACAGAACGGCCTTTCAGCCCACAGAAGACTTATTAGATGGATGTTGGGCTTCTAAATCCTAACAACCTTTAAAAGCACAGGGAGGATTTGGAAGGGATTGCCTCCTAAGAAGCCAGCATACGGCTGATTCCTAGACCTGTTTTCCTTTTGTTAAGCCGCGTCTTCTGCCTGTGCTGCCACAACCCCGTGGACAATGGCAGGAGGCTGGCTTGCACAGGGCACCGGGCACTGCTGGGATACCCCAGACAGTTACTCACAGTGTGGATGCTGATTAAAGCATTCCTTCAAGGGAAGGAAGAACAGGCTTTTTGTGCACATTTCCTCTTTTATTTGTGTGCACCATGGACTGTGCTGGATTTGGGTATGCAGTGGCAAACAAAGTAAAGGTGAGCCTTGCCCAATTAAATGTGTGAGTTGCTGAAATACTACTCAAGCTGGAGACAGGCATCTTGCAGGCTGCAGCAAACCCTGCAGTTGCCCTCCACACTGAGATGGATGAAAGGCAAAGCTGGAACTGGAGCTCATTCTCCGCAGAGCTTCCAGGGCCTACGACCTATTGCTACGGAAAGTTAAATTTCCTTAACAACTCAGATGAGCATCTTGGGCCAGGTGCGTTCTGGTCTCCCCACGGCGCCTCCCTCAAGTGGTTGTCGACAGTGTTAAATGTGGCAGTTAAAGAGGAAAAGACACAGGACCCTCTATATAAATCAAAATCAGGCTGAGCAAGAGATCAGGAGCCAGCAAAGCTTCTGTTTCTAGTATTCATACTTTCAGTGAAGAATTCTGAGCATGCTTAAACTCAGTTTTTGCTAGCCATTAAAATACTCCAAACTCTACAGTGGTTCTGATGTTACTGTGGAACAATCTGTTTTACCAGAACATTGCTGTTAAAAAGATGTTAAAAGAATAAATATTTCCCATACATAAACAACCTGAAATGAAATACTACAGACAGTTTTCAAAATGGTGACACAGAACATGTAAAGCAGGATAAAAAGAAATTGTTCTTACACTGAGCAAATATTTTCCTTGCTTATACATAAAGCCACCAAAGATATACAAGAAAGAATGACAGAAAAAGGAAGTCATGAAGTCACCACCAGATTGCTGCAAAGGAACAATGAAGGAACCCAATTCACTGATGATTGCATTTAACAAAAGATCAATTAATATCACCAAGCACCCTACATAATATGGAGAGAAATTAAGAAAAAAATGGGCAAACCAGGGCTGTTTTCCAGATGCTGGTGTGCAGTCTGTGGTTCAGCACTATGACCACACCTCTGGTGTATAAACTAAGAAGTCGTTTCCAGATTAGGATGTAACTAGTTCTACAACTGTGCTGACATGAGAGCGGGGGCTGTGTTTTATTCACTGTTCTACCCCCAGGACGTCCCCTGAACAGGAAGGAATTATTACTTGGATACGGACTATGAACTCCCCGAAATGAGCTATCATGGTCTGTGGGGTACCGATTGTTTCCATGGGCAGAGACCCAAAGCACCCAGTATGGATGCAGTGCGGGCCACGACACGGGAAGGCACTGGAGAGGCCAACAGCAGAAGTCCCGAGAGCCACACAGAAGAGCTGCTTTACTCCACAGGCATCAAAGAATCACCCACGTGTTTTCAGGGAAGGAAGTAACAAAACCCAATGCGGCTGTGTGAAGGATGGGTGCAGAGAGATGTGAGGCAGGGAGGACAGGTGGGGTTTCTGCAATAACCCAAATGAGAAGCGGTAAAGACATGAGCAAGGGTGGTGGCAATAGAAAGAACCAGCAAGACGAACAAGCTGAAAGCAGCATCAGAAGCTCTGTGGGAATAGTGGAGGCAGATGATGGAGGATGAGTCACAGACACGGAAGTAAACACAGAAGCGTGGAAGAGAACAGGGCCTTCTGAAGACAGGAGGCTCAGCAGGGAGCTGGAAACCCTAGAATTTGCATAGTGATTTCTTCCAGGCTCCAGTAATAAGATTCAAAAGGAACGGGGGATTTTACCTTGTAGGCACAGCAGATCCCACAGAGGCAGAACAAGATAAACTCTCTAGTTAAAAGGCTGTCCCTTTAGCAGGACCTGCTGGAGCAGTTTTTGGTGGAATTCAGCAGAGAAGGCACAACTCACAACACACATGGATTGATTGCTTGTACTGGAGATTGAAACCCTAGGGCCTTCCCACTGAGCTACACTGCAGCCCTGATTGAAATTTTTATTTTGATACAGTCTCGCTAAATTGCGTTTCCCAGACCGCAGTGGAACTTGTGATCCTACTACCTCGGCCTCGCAGCGTGCTGGGATTACAGGCATGCGCCCCTACACCTGGCACAGGTGGAAAGCTTCATGCATCATACAACCCAGACGATGTGAATTATTTTGAGTGGTAATTTAGCATGGAAATGAACCCTGGTGTTTTAACACCCAAATGGCCTGGTGGATGGTGGACCTAGTAAACACAGCACTGTGCCACATGCTGGGTCCCCAAGATCCCCAGGCTGGAGCACGCCTAACACAACAAGTCCAAAACACAAAATTCTTCCCCTTTCCCCAGAGAATATCACTAAAGAGTACAACAAATTGTTTTTTCATGAGAGTAAAGCAACAACATTGAGGCTGCCACCCCTGAGACCCTGTATGTATAAAAGACAGATACTAAGCACATTGCTGTTCTCGAATATGAAGTCTTACTGGGCCCTGCTCAGGCTGCATGGGTGGTGAGGACCTGCCAGGCCACACCTCTGAGGACAGGCTTCATTACCAAAGGCAGCCAAAGAAAGCCAGACGATGCAGACCCAGGACGGCTGCCCAGCTACCTGACCCCTCACAGGGCCACGAAGGTCCCTGTGTACTTTCTCACTACACAAGTCAAAGATACTGTCCAGGACCAAGGGAGAATCTGTCTGAGGTAAAGATGTTCTCATTTATTTTTCTCACTTTTATTTTTGACTTAAGTAGCAGCAGCAATGCTAACATACTATCTAAAAGCTGAACATCTGAGAAAATAAAGCCTTTGTTTTCCACAATTAGAAGTCACATCTGAAAAGGGCAGACAGAGCATGGTGGTACAGGCCTGCAGTTCTAGCACTCAGAAGGCTGAGGCAGGAGGATCACCATGAGTTCAAGGCCAAGCTAGAATACATAGTGAGACTCTGCCTCAAAACTCAAACAAAAACAAAACAAAACATAAAAAAAGCCAGACAGTACAAACAGTTTAAATAACTGAGACTAAGTTATTAACCAAAGAGAATATGCCTAATTTATTTTTCTAACCAAAAAAAAAAAAAAAAAGAAGGATCACTCCAGCACTTCACAAGTACTTCACAAATGCAACTGGACCTTCACCACAAAAATTACTATTTCAATTTCTCCTTGGTTTGAACACACTACTTTATCAATTCCCTCAGAAATCATTTCCCAAGCAGACTGTCCTCTCTCAAAAGAAGCGTCTTTTAAACCAAGCTGCAATGTCTCTACCTGAAAAAGAAATTCCTTGCATCCACTCAACAGATTTCACCAAGCTAAGTACCTAAGTGAGCATGTTCACAGAACATTGTGCCATGTAATAAACTTCTCTTTTCCTTCCTTGCTTTCTTTCTCTTCTAAATTTGTATTATATACAATGAACATTACCAAACCCAACCGTAAGAATAAATTAAAAAATAACAGTTCTCCTTCCTGAACCATAGGAAATGCCTGCAATAAGAAATTAAGATCTTTGGCTTGCATGATCCCCCCTCTGATAATAGTTATTGTTTACTGGGCCTGGTACTACAGATGGTACAAGCTTTAGCTCCTACAATTCAAAAAACCATTAGAGGTGTGACCACGGTCTACATTTTACAAATGAAGAAGATGAAGGAGAGATTAAGCAACCTGTCCAACCTAAGACATGCAAGGCAAAGGATGGAAGCCCGGCAGCATCCAATGTTGTTCACACTACCTAACTCCGGCCTCAGGTCTACACCAGCCATCTCCAGAACCAGGGCAATCACCCGTCCGCCCTGTCAGCACTTCATCGCCAGTCATTTCATCAACACTTCCCTGTACACCAACGGTGAGACAGAGGGTTTCCAGGAACACGACTGAGTAAAGGGCAGCACTGCAACAAAGGAGCAGGCCAGGCACGGCACATTTTTGTGTACATATGAGCCCCTCTTATCCGTGGCTTTGTATTTTGAGGTTTTCGGTCACCTGCAGTCAACTATGGTCTGAAAATATTACGTGGAAAATTCCAGATATAATTCTTGCACTTCCTTTTTTAGTTTTTATTTTCATTAGCACATGTTTGCAGCACATAATGATTCTATGCATCCTGGGGAGGTGGTACATGTACATAATTCATTTTAATTCTTTTTACTTCCCTTTTTCCCCTCTTTCCCCCTCCTTCGGCCTCTTGGTCCCCCCTCCCCTTTGCAAAACATGTATCTTCCTATTTCCTATCATCTATCCTTTATTTGCTCTTTAAATTAGCTATATTTTGATCTTATATAAGAGAAACCATATGATATTTAAACTTGAATAATTTTTTTTTTTGAGACAGGGTCTTGCTATGTAGTTCAGGATGGTGGACTTGAACTCACTATGTAGTCCAGGCTGGCTTCAAACTCAGTGATCCTCCTGCCTCAGCTCCCCAAGTACTGGGATTATAGGCATATACCACCAGATGCTTGGGTAATTCTTAAATTGCATGCTCTTCTTAATAGGGTGATGAATCTCACTCTGTCCTATCCACTCAACCCAGAGCATGAATCATCCCTTTGTCCAGTGTATCCACGCTGTATAAACTACCAGCCTGTTAGTCACTGAGCAGCCATGTTGGTTATCAGGTCAGATGTCATGGGATCACAGTGTCTGTGTTCAAGTGACCTTCATTTTACTTAATAACAGCCTCAAAGCACAAGAGAAGTGTTGCTGGGAACTTTCCTAGAATATGTAGTTATAATCGTTTCATTTTATTATTGTTGTTAATCTCTTACTGTGCCTAATTTATACACTTTATCACAGGTATGTATGCACAGGATAAAGCACAGCAGAGGCAGGGTTTGGTATTATCCACAGTTTCAAAGATCCGATACAGGTCTTGGAATGTACCCCGCACAGAGAGGGAGGACTCCTGTAATTTGTTTCCTGGCAAGCCAAGAACTTCTGTCTCAGTCATAATATCAAGGAATAAACTCTTCTCCTCATAGTATAGTGAGAATATTTTTCTTGAGGAAAAGTGAAGAAAATGCAAAAAGTTAAACTCCATAACTTTTAGGAGAAAATACAGAAGGATAATCTTACAACTTTGGATATTTTAACAATAGCAAAAAACAATTTTCCCTCAGAAGACACAAAAAACACAAACTATAAATGATGAAACTGCATTAAAGAAAAGAATTTTTGAGCTGAAAAGACCATAAATGAGAAACCGAAAGATAAGCCACAGACTGGAAGCTATTTACCACTCTTGGAAGAGGAGCTGCAGCCAGACGTGGGATGCCTTCCGCCCTGGAGGACAGTTCTGACTACCTGGTCCAGCTCAAGTACCTGGCACTGATCAGACAGCTAAATGCTTTGCCATCCTAATGGGTATAAAATGCTATCTTACTGTCGTTTTATTTCATGTTCCCCTGATTACTGGAAATATCAAGCATCTTTTCATGTGCTACTGGGATCCAGTGTCCTTCAGAGAACTACCTGCTAACACTCTTTGCCCAATTTCATTCTGATTTGGTTTGAGTTTTCCTTATTGATCCATAAAGAGTTCATTACACAAGTAATATTTAGTGTAAAAATATTTATATATACTCTTAAAACCTGTAGCAAACACCTTATGATTACAACTTTTATAAAACTTAAAGAATCAAAAAGTCCACAAGCAAATGAAAATAACAAAATTCAGACTTAAAATAATAACTAGGTGAAAGTGGGTCTTTTCCTAAAAGTACATTGTGGGTGTTTTATTTGATAGCAGAAAGACCAGCATGTGTCAAATTTAACTTCCTGATGACTTAATTCTACTCATTTTGAGCCACACATGCGCTACCCTGATCAATATTGGTACTTTTTCAGGGTTGTTATTTCTGCTTGTAAACCATGAACTTTTTAATTACAAATCAATTTAGAACTTTACATATACACTGACAAAGTATATGAACAAGCCTCAAGAGTAAACAGCCTCATTAGTAACCAGAAAAATACAAACTAAAATCAATAAATTTCCCGTTTTCTAGAAATCTAAGGGGCAATGAATGCCGGAGTGACCACAGTCAACGTGGGTGAGCAGACACAGCAATACACTCCCCGAGAATTCACCACAACCCAACCGCAGGGCAGAGAAGCAGTCTGCAGGGAGACTTGAGGATGTCTGACCTGGCGACTTCACCTCGCTGACTTTACTCTAGATAAAGCTGAGTCACGCATCCCCACCCGACCCACGGATACTCATCCTACTCTTACTCCAGGATTTAGCATCATTCATTCAGAGTACAGAGCACTAAAAACCTGGCTCCTGTACAACTCCAAGCAACACGGATCCACTTGATTCCTTGAGGCTTTTTTTTTTTTTTTTGGTCTGATTAGGGTAAGACTCACACACATTTCTGTTACTGAGCTACCAAAAGTGCCCTAATATATTAATTTTTTTCCGCAAGGAGTATCTGTAGACTGTTTTACAAATGTTCTTATTCGTAGACTATTTCTCTTCCTATGAGATGAAACTCCAGGCAACCACTGATCCTGGCACAAAAGATCTGTTTACAGATTCTAGAATTTTTAAATGTAATTTTACACTATGGAGCACTGCAGTCTGGTTTCTCTCATCACAACAGAGTGGAGACTTGGCTGTGTTGTTACATGGATAGACAAGTTTTCCCTTTTTCTGATGAGCAGAAGGCTACTGTGTGGTTAGACCACATTTTGCTTACCCATCCTTTGGAGAGGGAACCGGCTGTTTTGAGTTTGGGGCCATTATAAATGAAAGTGATACAACTATTAATGAACAAGTCTCCATTATGAACATAGGCTTGGTAGTTCTCAAGTTGAGAAGGGCTGGTGTGTACGGGAAGCTTAGATTTAATTTTATGAGAACCTACCAAACTGATTTCCACTGTGGTTATTCTATCTGACATATCCACAAGCAGCAGTGTAAAGGTTCCACATCTCCACTATTTGACATCCTTAGTCTTTGTAATTGTAGCTGTTCTGATGTGTATATTTAATGGCGGGGGTTACTCTCTTTTACTTAATTTTGTTTTTTCCTAGCGATTAAGTAAAGAAAAAAAGTTACAAGTGTTAAGATTTAGTAGCTGCTCCTGGAAGTAATGAATTTCATAGAAATAATACGGACTGGATAACAATGCTGCAGAATTCCATGTCTTAGATGTATGGATGGAAAATACCCTTCAAGTGTCCAATTGTCTTAATATATTATGATTCAATTAAATGAAAGACAGTTGGGAAATATAGACAATTTGTAAAGAAGGCTAATAAATCTAGTCAAACTGAAAAATAAATCTTAAGAAAGAAGTGTACACTACTACAGTAATGCCTTGGTTCATAAATGCTTCTGTTTGCAAACAATTTGGTATGTAAACTGTTTGCATGCCAAACAATCTGTTGCTTCTGTTCAGCAAAATGTTGCTTCCATTCGCAAACTTCAACAAACACAACAATAGCCGCTGGGCAATGAACACAACTACAGCCATCTTCCCCACACAAACACCAAGGTAGCCATCTTCCCCAAAATCGTAAAACAAATTAAGTTCATAAACTCAGGTACTACTCTATTTGGAAACATACTCTCAAGGACTGCAGAGATGAAAACCTCCATTATAAACAAAAGAAACCCAAGGTATAAATCACTTGTTATCAAACCACATGCACAGACATTCATATCCCAGGCATACATATAAAAAGCCCTGCCAATTCACCATCATCTTTCTGGTTTCACTGAATTCCCTCAATACTCTGAACTCAAGTCAGTTAAAACGAACCCAGGCCCCTGGACATACTCCATGCTCTGCTGCTTGGCCTGCTGGCCAATCCTGCTGAGAAAGTCGGTCCCACCGCTTCTCCCCATTCATTCTCTCCTCCCCTCACCCCTATCTTCCAGCTATGGCAGGATATATACAATGTTTACATATATGAAAAGCCTGGGATCAAGGTGCTTCGGTTCCACAGGAAGAATGCACCACCTTCTCTTAGCCTACTAGCAACCCGGGAAGCACATATTCATCTTGCACGATTCACTTGAAGTTTCAGTTTCTACGAGTTCCCATTTCCCTCTTGTAAAGACAAACACTCCCGCTCAGTCTCAACCTTTCTCATATTTTTCATGCACTTACTTTGCAATAAGAACTTGAACCTCCTACCAAAAGAACCACCAGAACTATGGGTACCTCTACCACAAAAGGAAATAAATCTGAAGGCTTCAGACCCCCAGTCCTCACCCTGCTACCCAGTTCGCAGTGATATTCTAAAACAGTTACTTCAACCCTGACTTTGCTATATATGGATATTACGGCTGGGATCCAAAATGTCCTCCAAAAGGTGCACTGTGTTGAAGGCCTGATTGCAGGTGATGGGTGCTGGGGACAGGAATGGCATGAAGAGTCCCACTTCATCATCAGGATGATCCACTAAATACTTCAGTAGCTGCACATTTATTAGGAGGTGGGTCTGCACGGTTTGGCCTTGAAGGATGTATTTTGTCCCCAGTCCCTTGTTCATTCACATTCCTCCCTCCCTCCCTCTTTCGTCCTTTAAAAGTTGGTTTTCTCAGGGTTGTTTTTTTTTTTTTTTTTTTTTTTTTTTTTTTTGTGGTGCCGGGGATCGAACTCAGGGCCTTGTGCTTGCAAGGCAAGCACTCTAATCACTGAGCTAAATCCCCAGCCCTCTCAGGTATTTTTATCACAGTGACAAAAAGCTGGCAAATACAGTGAGATACCACAGTAATTTTCTTCAATAAAGATGTATCACATGTTAGCAATTTAAGAGGTATTTATTTGCCCAAATGTAGTTACCAGTAAAGGGTCGGATATTACATTTATGAGGATGACGCTTTACTGTAAAATGAGAGACACATCCTTAACTCTCCAAGTTTTCTTAGCCACTTAGAGGAATAGATGCTACCAAAGTTATCAAGCTACTTGTAAATACTTAATCCACAACCTTGAGATTTTTTAATGCAGAAAATTGGAAATATGAATTTTCTTGGCATTATGTATCTGAAGTTAGAATGTTCCCATTTAAGAAATTCTCAACTCATTTGACACATCTCTTATCGCTCAAAATACTGTGCCCAAATATAGAAAATAGGTTCTTTAAGCACATGAGAATCTGAGACCTGTCAATCAGTCTTAGACAAGTATTATAGGCACTGGCGCTGTGGGGCCAACAATGTACCACTTAGATCATATCAGATACAGGCTCTGCTGCCCAATTAAAAATGCCACATGTGGAAAATCACAATGTGTATGGTATTTGCTTCTGGTTGATAAGCAAGTACATTAGACCAATAGTAAAGCAGGGTTTACTGCTCAAGAATAGATGGCTTTAATTTATAAATCTGCTCGAAAGAGTCTTTCAATGAATAGTTACTCCAACATCACACTGGCCACATTACAAATGAGCCCCAAACAGCTGGGCCATTCAGGGGAATCAGGAATGTGTGACGTCTGTATTAACTTCCAAAGAGGTGGTGGAGTCTATATGATTTCCCGTAATACACATATGATAATCCTGACGCAGGAAAGGAAGATATAAAACTTTGATTGTCTGGAAAACATTCCAGACATATGGAATTCTACAGATTTGGAGCCGCAGACATGTATTGCTTCATAATGGAGATACACTCAGAGATATATTGTTAGGCAATTTCAAAGCCGTACCAGTATGACACGGACGTATGTAAACTAGGCAGGGTATAACATCGCTAGGCAGTATTATCATAGGGTACCACTGTAGTATACACAGCCTATAACCAATGTGTCATTATGTGGCATATGACTGCATTAGTTCAGCCACATTTTAGGTCTAAGATGGCTCCAAAAATTTCACATGTTCAGGGCTGGGGCTTTTGGAAGGTGACTGGATCATGGGGCGCTATACTCATCAGTGCAGTGATCCACTGATGAGTTCATAGCTAAATGTGCTATTAGGAGGTGAGGCCCAGTTGGAAGAAGTATGTCACTGAGGTTGTTACCTTTAAAGGCTGCGTCTCCCTCCCCAGCTTTTCCTTTCTCTGCTTCCTGGCTGCCATGAGGTGAGCACCTTTCCTCCTCCATGCCTTTCTACTGCATCGTTTCTGCCTTCGATCCAACCACCATGGATTGAAGCCACTACAACCAAGGGCCAAAATAAACCTCTCCTTTAAACTGTGCGTCTCTGGTATTTTCTCCCACTGAGGAGAAAATGTAGTACAACCAATTTTTATCCATTTCTCACTTCTATCAATTCTATCAAGCTCTTAGGCTGAGAGATGAGGACACGCAGATAAAGTATACAAAGAAACCGCACTCAAAAAGTTAGCATCTATGGGAAAAATGAAAACAGGCAAAAAATTTCAACAAATGTACCATATGACTAAGAGGACATAAACAGAGAAGGAGATGATTAAGCCATGTAGGGGATAAAAGAGCTATGTATGAATATTAAAATGCAATTCAAGGAGCTCAAAGTTACTTTAAATTTTTAGGATTATATTGGCAGAGACAGAAGAGATATAAGCATTTCTTTTGATGAAACATGAAAAGAAAGATGAGTGATCCTCCAAACAACACTTATATATCAATCCAAAGGAAAGAGGAGCTCATTTTTATTAGAAATAAATTCTAATATGCCAAGAAAACAATAAAAGGTCAGGAGTACAGCTGAACAAAGGCAGAGTCCCAAAGTCCAAGGAGAAAAATGAAATCATGATCTCTCGCAGACGAAGAACTAGTCACAAAACCTTTGGGCTAGAACTGCCGTGACGCAACACTATGGCCCGGGTGGCTTAAACAATAGGGATGTACTTTCTCCCTGTTCTGGAGGCTGACGTCCCAGCACAGTAAGGTTCTGGGAGGGCTCTTGTCCTGGCTCGTGGACTGCAGCCTTCTGAGGAGCTCTCAGCTGCCTCTCTTTTAAAGGCACTAACCCCGTCACGAGAACTCCACCCTCAAAATCTCACCTAAACTAATTACTTCCCACAGGCCCTAACTCCAAGCGCCATTACAATGAGGGTTAGGGCTTCAACGGATGAATTCGGAGTGGAGGATATAAGTCAGTCTTCAGTAGATTACAATATAAAAATTTCTAATTATAAAGACAACGAGGAACAGGGTGTGGTGGTGCATGCCTGTTAATCCCAGCACTCTGGGAGGCTGAGGCAGGAGGACTGCAACTTGGAGCCCACCCTGGTCAATTTAGTGACTCAGTGAGATTTTTCTCTCAAAATAAAAAACAAAACGGGATTGGATGCAGTTTACCACGAAGGCCCTGAGCTCAATCCGGAGTACTATGAAAAGAAAGCAAAAGAAAAAAACAGACAATAGAAAGGGGAAAAAAAGGATAGATAGGAAGGAAGGAGAGGAAGGAAGGAAATGAGGAGAGCCTGGTCCATAAGAACCAGAGCCACCAGAGGTCAGCAGCTAAGCAGCGGTGTCTGTCAGTGTAATCCCAACTGAAACAAGCAGCAGAAACACCAACAGGCTGCAAGCTGGAGTTTCAGAGGAACCCTAACCTCAACTCTTCTTCAAGAGATTAATTTCAAAAATCTGATGTTCACTTAAAATGCCCGATAAAACCTCATTTTGCTTTTCTCTTATCTCTTTCCTTTTGTGGCCTTGTTTGTGTCTGCAGTACTAGGGACTGAACCCAGAACCCCTGCACTGAGCTACTCAGACTGGGCTTGAAATTGTGACCCTTCTGTCTCAGCCTCCCAGAGTGCTTGAATTAATAGGCATGAGCCATCATGCCTAGCTGTGACCATCCATTTAAGAAGTATTCCTCTAATGTCTCCTGCCAGGGCACCTCATACAACAAAATCTCCTCATTTTCTATTTCTAGCAAAGAAAGAAAAATGCATAAAGGTAAAGAGCAGAAATTTAATTGCCTCAGTAGAATTCTTGCTCTTCTACTAACATACTTAAAGAAATAAATATTTAAGTCATGTGCCATAATGCGCCAAGATATTAAACACAAAGATGGCACTGTAATTTGATCATCGCTTCAAAATCCTCTTAATTAGTACATCTTAAATCAACAGTCTTACAGAAAATAAAGATTATTAAAGAGAAAGTAACTACTGTCAGTTATTAACACCATTATATGAAAATAAATACCATGAGGGACCTTAAAAGGAAGCTGAGGTTCTCTGAAGATTTTGAAGTAATATGTTACATAGTGTGTACACAACTGAGACAACCACTACTCAGGAGAATATAGCTTGATGTATATTAATATATATTATTTCTCAGCAACTTGAGCATCGTATATGCCAAACTATACTGATTTTAATTTTACTCCAAGAATTAAGTAAAATTAAACTTTATCAATTACGTCTGAGTTAACATAAAGCTCTATCTAGACACAGTCTAAAAGAAACTGTGGCTACAGCATTTTAATTAATGTACATGCAGAATATTATTTTATATACTGTATGCCAAAATCTGTATATATGCATATTATCGCTCTAACAGCTCTCATTCTTAACAAAAGCACAGGGGCAACTGGTCGTGTAACACAAAAATCCTCTCCATCAGCCTTTCATGTAACTGCAGAAGAACACACAGCCACAGGACTGACCATAAAGACCCCAGAGCAGGATACTAACCTAGGGAATTTGGTGGTATCCACAAGAAGCAGAAAGAGATCCACAGACCAGGATAATCTGAGCTTTGCTCAACAGCAACCAAAAATACACAAACACGTCCAGGTGTTTGTGCACATGTATGGGTGTTACTAAGATGCAACTTTCACAGAATAAAGTACGCAGAACTCAAATGCACAGTTCCATGCTGTGTATACATGTACTGTATACACCTGGGAAACCATCGAGACCTTATTTTTTAGCACTCCAAAAGATTCCCCGTGCTCCTTCCCAGGTTACACTGTTATTTGACCTCTACTTTAACGTTGCCTTTTCTTGACCATTACATAAAGTTATCACACAAGTACACACTAGCATCTGGCTTTTTTAGCTTAATATTTAGTCTGTGAAATACATCTA
This sequence comes from Hystrix cristata, assembly GCA_004026905.1. Classification (NCBI taxonomy): domain Eukaryota; kingdom Metazoa; phylum Chordata; class Mammalia; order Rodentia; family Hystricidae; genus Hystrix; species Hystrix cristata. The sequence continues at coordinate 58,912 of PVJO010007252.1, forward strand.
TGTTGTTGCATGTATCGAGAGTCTGGTTTGTTTGTATTGCAAAGAACACATCATAATCTATCCATCTTACTGCTGAAGAACATTTGGGTTGTTTCTAGTTTGGGGCTGTAATGATTAAGTTACAATAACATCTTCTATGTGTTTTTGTGGACATATGCATTGCGTGCCTTTTTCTTGATACGTACTTAGAAATACAACTGCTGGGTCATTAGACAGCTGTATGCTCAGCTGTAGTAGATTCTTTCAAACAGCGTTTCTCCTGAAATATTAATGGGAAAAGAAATATCTTTCTTCAACATGCAGAAAGATTGGTTTAGTTACTTCTTTTATATTACACACATTTAATTGGTCAGCCTTTGATGCAATGATTCCATCCTCACTCAAATATCAGAATCACCTAGGAAATCTCGTTAAAATAGTGATTGCTGGATGCTCCTAGTCTCTGCCAAAGCCCTGTTGATCAATGAGGGTTGGGGAATACTGCTTCGTAACTCTATCATTGGAATCAAAATTATAAATGCAATGAATGAATTTAAAGGATATTCATTGGGAAAATTAAAAACTATGCAAATATAAGGTACTATTATATTACCTTAATTTATTTAAATTAGTCTCACTTAGAAGTAAAAACTAAAGTCAAGGATGTTTCTTCATTTTTTCAAATTCTTTCTTCTCTCACTGGGCTTCTAATGAAAAGTTCTTGATTAAATATGGCAACTATTACATCCAAAGATATTAACTGATCCAACTCCTAACAATGTTTTCAAAATTAAAAGAATCCCTGTTTACAAGGAATAATACGAAGCCCTACAAGGCAATCTCACCATCAGAAAAAGGAAGAGAAAAAGTATTTAAAAAAAAAAAAGAAGTTATTTAATGACTACAAAGAAGTCAAGGCCTTATGAAAAGCTTTTCAAACAAATAAATTAAAATAGCACCAAACCATCTTTGTCCATGGCCCAAAAAAAGATGCCAAGTAAAGAAGAGTTTAATTTTCAGTCATAGAGGAAGGGAGAAAAAATGCTGAATAAAGGTTTGAGCAAATTTATGGCTATCATAAATTACCTGAAGGAAGACGGATGTAGGGTGTGCCTGACAGGACACCGACATCAGAGAGGACGTAACTGAAGACACACAGACTGAGCAGACACAGGGCTGTTTTTCAGCAACGGAGCCAACAATATATGCTTCGAACCTGAGCAAGCACTCACTGCAACTTCTATACAGCACATATCAAAAAGACTGACTCCGAAGCGGAAAGTCAGAAAATGACTAAACTGGAGCAGGAAACGTAAGAGCTCTTACATGAGAGAAGATGTAACTTACACGCAGACTCTTTTTCAAATGTGAGGAGGCTGCAAAATGCCACAAACAACAGCACTGGCCCAGCACCAGCTATACATTTTAACGGACGGCAATCGAAAGAACAAATGTTTAGGTCATCAAGGCATGTGCCCAGTGTCCATGAGGTAGATGAGGGAGGCCAAAAGCATAGTCCTCTCGCCTGAAAGGGCTGCAAAGGCGAAACAGGAACCCACAATTTTCCTGATGTACCACCGTGATCGTATACATCCCTTTCTGCGCTGCTCCAAAGATTCTGTCTGTGACTCCCATTCTTTTAAGCAAAACAAGGCATCCTTTTCCTTGTCACACACAATAAGCCTGCTTTAGTACTGTAGTCTCCTTTACAAACTGCATCAATACCTTATGAGGGACCCTTCAACAAGCACTGACATTTTCTACCACAAAGTATCTAGCCACCAAAATCACCACTTTTTTTTAACCGAAATGTTCATATTCACACAAAAACAGAGGTTCTTCATACTTTTAAAATATACCTTAAACACCAAAATCAAGCTTCAAATTCAACTTTTCCTTCATCTTTGATTCCAAATCCCAATTTAAAAACTTAAATGTCTGGTTCTTTTCTTTTGATCAACATAATGCCCTAAGATTTGAAGCATCAAAGCATTCACATAAAATATTTTAGCTTTATATATTCAGGAGAGACAAACTGATCCAGCAAGGTGATCAATCAATTTTCAATTACATGTGGCATCTCAACAGGATGACAAGGTGCCTACTTACAACTGCCATTAGCCGCCAAATGAGGGGGTTCATCCTCTAAGGATTCCACAAACTCCCAGAGTATGTAAATTAGCATCATTATTCACTAAGAAAAGCAGCATTTATTCTTGTAATAACAATTCACCTGGACATGTACACTGCTACGATTCAAAAAGAATGCACACAGGATAGTTCTAAATGCTCCATTTAAAGTCAAATCGATGACTATAATTAACTAAAGAATTGTGGCTGAACAGATTTATACAGATATTTACATGGAGTTTATAGAGAGATACCCAGTCAAAACATTTATAATAGGTAACAGTCAAACTGTATAATGTATGTGTGTGCATCTAGTCACATACACACAAATACATATAGAACTCTCTACAAGTTCATCTTTAAAAATTTCAGCATATGCAAAAAAGTTTAAAGTTATACTGAGTATTCTGATTTAACTGATAAAAATCCACTTTATGCTACTAAAACCAATTGCTGAAACTAGTATTTTGAAGCATATATTTTCAGCATGAAGTTTAACACATACATTATTTTATACCATATACTTACTACATCAAACTTCTGAGTGATGTTTCCCTGGACATCAAGCAAATAAACCTTGCCATAATGTGTGCCCAGTGCCAAAAACTGTAAAAAGAACAGAGGGGTCAGTTAATTAATGTACTATTAATACAGAATTAGCAATTAAAACCATTTTCAAAGTCAAGATGCTCAATGCACAAATGAGTATCTCAGAAGATACGCATTCCTTGGAGAAGGCTTGTTTCCAGCTTCAGGAAATGACAGAATAGGGCCTATTTTATTGTGGTAGTGCAAGTTGGCTGTCAGAATGACTCATGAGGCCCTCATCTCCTGACAACTAATGGTGTGCACGCAGTCTGTACACAATACCTGATGGACTGAGGCAGTAAATTAAAAATGCAGGCACAAAAGCACAAACAGCCCACAGTTGAACTCAGAGTCAGAAGGGAATGATTAAGAAACTCCCCCTAATTTATGGCAAACGTGTAAATCTGTGCTATCATTTAAGTTTAATGCAAAAACGCACACAAACAATGAGATGTTATTTTTTGAATGGATAATCCATGCCATATTGAGGGATGAAAAACCTCCGATGTCCTTAAACTAGCAGTTAGCTTTAGGATGCCTCTATAAATGTTCTCATATAATATTGAGTACAAATGTTTATATTCTAATGCAAAAAAAATCCTTTTCTGTCACTACATAACTGGTGAGCTACATATTCATTTTATGATATAGGACTAGTTCATAACTCCCACTGTTTCTTTACTTCTTTGAACTGACCCTAAACAAACCAGGAGAATCTTGAGGACAACGTGAAATACAACATCAGATTTTTTTCTGCCTTTTTATTTCTCTAAGCATTACTCAAACAGTCCAAAATTCTCTGTATTTCATTGCATGTGAGCATGCTTCATTGCAAGCTATAATGAAATGCTCAAATTTACAGGCACTACTAAGCGTTTCAGTCAAGCAGCACAATCTTTAAAAAATAACCTTACAGAAAGGCAAGATTTAAAAGGATTTATCAAAATGGAATTGCTTAAAATGAAATTTCAGTCCGGGCACTTAAAATATGAAGGTACATTAAAGAAGAGTCACAAAGAAGGAAAAGAAGGGGTTCATTAGAAATGCATCCCTGCAACGCCTTTCGCTCCTGCAAGGTTGCCTTTTTTCAGGAAGAAAAAAGTCCCCGGGGTAAAAAAATCAATACTGGTTAATAAAACATCAGGTGTGCAGACATAACTAGGTGTGACGATGCTGCCGCACAGGCCGGCCTGAGCACACCAGGTGCCATGACGATTAGTCATCCAGGGCAGACGAGGGCCTGGCAAACACCAGGTGCAGGGCACTGGCAGGGGGCGGGGCCACAGTGATTGGGGGGAGATCAGTCTGAATAGTTAAACCAGGAGGAATGTTTTCTCCAAAGCAAAAGGACACTCTAATCACAAACAGAGCACCCAAATGGTTGCAATTTTAGCTCTGCTGTGACACTGACAATATCTGAATAGAAAACCAACACATAAAACATGAAAAACAAACCCTACCCCATTCAGAGGCTCTCTGTGGTAAAAGAATGGGTCTTAAAAGCTCACTGCACCCCAAGTGCCTTGCTGTATTGATTCACCTCATAAATACTGTATTTAGTTTGTTAGGAAGCTAAGGGAGCTTGGATCCTTAAGACGCTTTAATACTCTGTCATTCTCTGACACTGCTATAAAAGCCATTTTTGAACATCTAATCACATTCTATTTTATAAAACTTTAGAGGTTCTGTGAAGGATATTTTACTGAGATATTAATTCCTTCTTTCTTTTTTGTCTACAAGTTTCATTCATTTAAGATAGGAAAAAACAAAATAACTATTTTGATTCTACAGTTTCAACCTAAAGACACAATTACTTTAGAACATCCTTGGGAAAAAAATTCAGGGATTTTGATAACAAAGTACCGTTTGGGAAACAACATCATATTTACTTAAGTACTAAAATCACAGGTGAATCATATATTCATTTGCTAATGCTTTTGCTCAAACTACAAAAAAAAGAAGAAATGAAAAGGGCAAACTGGCCAGAAATAAGACACAACATAAATACAAATCCTTCGACTTTTACTCTTCCTCTAATCATGAAAAGCTGTGCATCTTTGTATCCATTAGGTTTGGAATCTTTTCACCTGAACGCACCTGAAACAGACCGGGCAAAGAATAAACATAATTTCATCACTCTCCCTATGCTAAATTACAGAAGCCGGCCACACATTACAGTGATACCTTGGCTCCAAGCTTGAACTTTTCATTTCTCGAACAGCAAAGTTCAAGAAAATATCTGCTTGGTGTTCGTAACTTTGCCTGAGAGTCAAACCAAAAACGCAACTTGAAAAAACCTGTTTGGGCAGAGAGTGAGCCAGGCGTCTCATCTCACTGCAGATGCAAAGGGATGATGCTTCAGTCTAAATGCTGCTCTTGCCCAAGCAACATACATTGCTGTGTCAGTGCATTACAACATTCATTGTTGTGCTTTTCTTTGCACAAAATATCGTAACTATAGCTCCAAAGAGAGTGATAGCAGCAGTTAAACTAAGAGGAAAACTGTGAGAACCACTGTTACGGTTTGTGCCTAGATGTCCCCCCAAAGCCTCATGAGGTCACAGGTGGAGCTGGATCTAGAGTGTGTGATTACTAAACTAGTCCACTGATGGGTTTGGCACAGTTCTGCTGGGTTCAAGGATGTGATGCTAGGATTAAGGGCACTAGGATTAAGGGGGGGAGTGCTACCCACCCTAAAGACAGGTAGCCTGGACAAAATATAAGGGACAGAAAGAGACTCGCTTACCTCCTTGCTTACCTTGCTGACTTCTGCCTGTCTGCCACACCACCCTGCCTCGGACCCAGCTGACCGTGGACTGAAACCGCCACAAACTACGAGCCAAATAAACCCTTCTTCCCCTAACTTTGGGTGTCAGGTATTTTGTCTCAGCAATGAGAGAAAAGTAACTGAAACAACCATGATAGGGTTAAAGAAAGAAATGACTGCAAAATTTGTTAAATCCAGGGAAAATGAATTTATAAGTGTAATTTCTAGGCCTCGGAGCCAATTATTTTGTTTTCCACTACTTATTTCTTATGGGAAAAATATGTCCAGTTCTTGAACTTTTCAGTGTTCAAACGCGAATTTGGAACAATTGAGTTCAACACTCAAGGTATCACTGCACCAGATTGAGCACCCTGTTCTGCTGAACCCACCAAGCACAATGCTTCCTCTTTGCACACCTGGACCTTACATGGATGAGTGAGGAGCCGCGGTGACATTCGGTGACATCATCAAGGAAACGAGAAGAGGCCGTCTTGGGACCAGGAATGCAGTCAGCTCCCTATACCCGTCTACCCTTCCCCGACTGATCTGTATTGTTTAAAACACCCAAACTTACGGGCCTCCAATTATACTTTGGGAAAGACACTCTCGCAACAGATGAGCTCCCTGCTCCCTGGAAACAGCCAGTGAATGGCAGAGTTTGGGCCAGAACTAAAAGCTGAAACACAGGGCTGGGGCGTCGCTCAGCAGCACAGCACTTGCCCAGCATGTGCAAGGGCTTGGGACTGGTCCCCAGCACAACAAAAGAGCAAAATAAAAATAAAAACTGAGATACTAACTGGATCGGAACCAACTTAACAGAAATGCAGACTTCAGGTTAAGAGTGCACGTTTTCAAAGTCAGCCCTGATTCCTGTTCCCAACCACTGGGGGCTCAGGCCAACCTGGGCAAAGGATGTTGTTAATTAGCAAGCGCCAAACTTCGTTCTTCGCTTCATTCCTTCAACTGTTCATTCAACAAACACACAAAAAAGTATTATAATGTGCTTAGACAATGAGTAATGTGACTTAAAGGCTATGGTAGCCTTAAAAGTAGACTTAAAGGTAAAGGCAGATTTAAAGGTAAAGTGTAGGCTCAACATGCAAGTATCTCTGAGACTCTATGGAACACGTGCAGCATCATCAGTGCTGAAAGGTGAAGGGAAATTAGAAAACGGAAGTGACGGGGCAGGCGGCTGGTAAAGACCATTTTAGACAGCGGATGCAGCCTGCTCAATGGCACGGAGTTCCAGAAAAAGCAGGACAAAGTCAAGAAATTATAAGTAGTTTCATGTGGATAAGTATCTGATCCATGCCCAGGAGGCAGGTGACAAGGATGGAAAGATTAGCCAATAAGCAGCATTGTGCTTGGTAGGTTGAGCAGAACAGGGTGCTCAATCTGGTGCAGTGATACCTTGAGTGTCGAACTCAATTGTTCCAAATTCGCGTTTGAACACTGAAAAGTTCTCTCAAGAGAGAAGGAAAGAAATGAGATGAAGTGAAGAACAAAAGCAGAGGAAAAGCCTCTGGACCTGGAAGAAGGAAGCCTTCGAGGGAGGATGGGCACAGATTCGCAGGGGCCAGGAAGGGTCAGGAACAGGATGATCCAGCCTCATGGTTTCAGTTTTCTTAGAAATGACATCACCCTGACACTGAAGAGACAGTGACTGAGAGGTGGAACTGAGGCCTAAAGAAACTGATGAAGGATAAGTAAGTACGGGCAAATTTTAGTGACCAACGTCCCTGGGTGTGTGGAATTGAACCGGCACACATCTGCCATCGTCATTACATCCCTGAGTCAGAGCTGAGAAGACAAGGGGAAGACAGGTGCGTTAGCCAACGGGGACATGCTGGCACTGCGAGGATGCCTGATTAGTTCAGGGACAGAAGATAAAGGAAAAAGAAAGAATGGGCAAAAGAGCGGGGCTCCACAGCATCACAGAACAAGGTCTGCACGAAAATGGACTCGAAGGCTTCAAGGGCAAAGGGGTCAACAGGGAATGTAATGGAGGTGAAGATCCTCCCGTCCACGCACAGATCCCATGCAGAGACGGAAGGAGGTGAAAGCGAGAAGAGGCCACTGGAATCAAACGAGGCTGAAGACCTGCAAGGTCAGTCTGCAACAGGAGACAGAAAGCAACAGAAGTTAGAGGATGGCAGCAAAGGGAAAGGGGCTAGTGTGGTGCTGCAGCCAAAGAGCAGAAGCCTCACCAGAGGGGTTTCTGGTAAAGCAGAGGGACAGCAGACATCCAATTCAAGAGCTGAGCATGTACAGAGATGTGTGTCCGCAGTGCAAATCTGCAGTGGTGGGAGGCCAGGGGAGGAAGAGGCAGGTTGTCGGTAACAGACAGCATAAAGCCAGAAGGATCCGAGGTGCAGAGTCTGCCTTTCACGGAGGGACTAAGATGTACTCACAGGCACATGAGGAGGAAGAGAACAGTGGTTGATCCATGACCTCTGCTATTCCAACCATGACACAGACATTTCTGGCCCCAGAATAAGCTAAGAGTGCTATTAGTATTAGTATTAGTATTAGCTTTGATACACAAGGACTCAAGTGCAGAATATATTCATTCATTCATTCCTATAAGTAACCATTTCAAGCACTTCTCCTGCCTTCTCAGACCTCCAGTGTAATCCCTTCTTCTCCTCTAACATACGGGGCAGCCCTCTATTTCTAACATATTCCTAACTTAGTCCTTATGATTTGAGCAAGTAAGCGATGGAGTTCCCAAAACCTTATGAATCTTTCACATGCATCGCTGTCTCAATTCCACTTGATACACCCTTGGGATGCACTGTATGTATGTGGGTAGTGTGTGTACCTAGATAAAATATCTAGGGGGGCTGTTTGGTTTTTTGTTGGTGAGAAGGAGAACGGGGAGCGGCACAGAGGAAATACAATCACTGTAAAACACCACCAAAATCATTAGGACTCCACAAACAAGAAGCAAAGACCCTCTGATGTTCCCTTACCTTGTCATGGACTGTCATGCAGCTGGCTGCATCCTTCTGAAGAATTTCAGTCACCCCATTAGAAAGTCTTTCATACTTCAGCTTGGGTTCCTCTTCACTCTCTTCCTCCTGCAATGAAAAGCCCAGGAAAGGGACAGCTGTTGTGGATTTGTTTTGAAAGATGTAAAACACATCTCTTAAAGGGGAACAAGAGATGGTCCCTTACCCATTATTGATAACCACAACCACAGCTAACAGCTAAAATCATCCTGTTTCCTTGAGCTGACTGGGTGCATCGACTTCACTGGCAGAATAAATTCAAAAGTTGAAAACAAGAGTAGACATGCTTACTGCTGTACTGTCACTAACTCTTTATGTTCGACCTTAGTGGGTGGTACAGCATCATAAAATATTCTTCATGCTTGTCGTAAAGGAATAAAGTTAGCAATCAATATTAACTATAATGGCCACCATTAATAGTGAAGGATAGTTGTTAATATTACCATGATAATGATTTAGAAAAAGATTTTATTATATCCATATGTAAGGAAATACCAAAACCCAAGATCGCAAAGACAATCTACTCACTGACATCTCCTTCAAAAATAATTCTTCAAACTCCACCTAATATTAAAGTATCTTGAAGTTTATCAATGTTCCCACCCAAAATAACTGAGAAGGTTTGATGAAGTGGACATCATCTACCCCAGGCATCAAAGAGCTACTGAGACCAGCTCAAGTAGGAGGGTCAAGATTCCAGGTGGTGGAGAAACCAAGGAGAGACGAGCTGGCACCCTACAGATGCATTCTTCCCACAAGCATTTACCACTTTTGGCTGTAGGACGAGAACCTCCAAACCCAAGCTCTGCTGCAGAAATGGCCACTCTCTAAGGCAGGAAAAGCAGCAACCTTTTTGGTGCTTGTGGGGAAAAGTGACAAATATGGAGACTTTGGGGACCAAGAGCCCAGTGGAAGAGAGAGGTAGGGAAGGGAACTTGTCACCCCACCATTTTTTACTGTAAGACCATTGTTGATTTCTAAAGCTGCATGGGGTGGGAGGCTAAAAAGGTAAATCAGAAGCCTCAAAAAAAGCCTCAATGCAAGTTGCCTGATACACTGAGAAGATAAGAACTAGAGTTCTAAAGCCATCAGGAAGCTAAGTTCTGGTGACTATCAGAGAATCACAGCTGGAAACCATGGCCCACGGGAGACATGGAAACTTATGAAATATCAATAGGACTTTGACTCGGTTTAAGCTCTAACTGAAGTAATGCACAGAACCCCCAACCTATTTGTCCAGTAAAGGAAAGGGAGACTCCACTTTGAAAAGAAAACTATTGAGGTCTTCACAATTTTTCACTTACAAATACTCAAGGCTCAATGAATGACCAAGTATGCCACAAAACAGGGCCAAATAACCAAAAAATCAAAAAGAGATCATAAAAATAAACCTATAGGTGACCTAGATATTACAACTAGCAGAAAAAGGCTTTAACTATGACTGTATGTTCAAAACAAACAGTAGCAAAAACCGAAAGAAATAGTAGAGAAAACTGATGGGAAGACAGAAATTTTCAACAATTATAACCTATGTAAGAGAATCAAATGAAGAATTTAAGACTAAAAAATGTAACTGAAATTAAGAACTCAATAGATAGTTTAAGTGAAGTTTAGCAAAGCAAAAAACTAGTGAGATGGAAAACATATAAAAAATGTATTATGCGGGGCTGGGGATTTAGCTCAGTGGTTAGAGTATCTGCCTTGCAAGCACAAGGCCCTGAGTTCGATCCCCAGCACCAAAAAAAAAAAAAAAAGAAAATATTATATATATATATGTACAGGTGTCTCTTTGGATAAGAGAAACCCAGAGACAACAAATGAACAGAAAATACAGAAAGGAATGTCTGAGGCATGTGGATCACAGTGAAAAGGTCTAATATACTTTGAAAACATCAATTGTCTAGCCAGGCAAGGTGGTGCACATGTGTAACACCAGCTACTTGGGAGGCTGAGGCAGGAGGATCACAAATTCAAGTCGAGCCTGAGCAACTTAGTGAGACTCTGCTTTAAAATTAAAGAAATAAAAAGGCCTGGAGATACAGCTCAATGGCAGAATGCTCGTCCTGCATGTATGAGGCCCTAGTTCAATCCCTAGCACCACAAAAACGAACAAAAAAACATGTATTGTCTAAAAGATCACATAATGCATTCAACTGGTCTGGCAGATCATATAACCAAGAGTTTTAAAAAACATTTTCTTGCTAAACTACTTTAGAGTCCCAGGAAGGTAAGGAAAAATAAGAAGGAACAGGAACAACAATTAATGAGATAACAACTAAGAGTATTTTAGAACTGTAAGACACCTACCCATAAATTCAAAGCAGCTTTGCAACTCCGAGGAGAAGTATGAAGGAAATCACACCTGAGGTGCATCACAGTAAAAAGAGAAAGTGAAGAAAAATGAATTGTACAGAAGCAGGTGCTCTGCCCACCGAAGAGTACAACACTGACAGCACACCTGGACACCAACTGCCAATGCCAGTGCTTACAGACTGCACCTCTAGGGGAAAGAACTGCATCTTCACATGAACGGGGGCCAAGATGCGAACAAATGCAAAGAATGGGATCTATCAAGTGCCACGCTAGAAATACAAAATCAGACACTTCATCCTTGCTTTTAAAATAACCTATGGAAAGTGTTACGGTTTATCCCTGGATGACCCCAAAGCCTCCTGGGCGCCTACGCACAGCTGCTGGAAGAAGACTGGATTACAGGGCTCTACAGCTGACCTGCTGCTAGGAGGTGGGGCACAGTCGGAAGAGGCGCACCTAGAAGAGCTGATCTCCCTCTCCAGCTCCTCCATTCACTTTCTGCTTCCTGTCTGCCAAGTGAGCAACCCTCCTCTGCCACACCCCTGTGCCGCGCCATCCCGCCTGGGAGCCAGACTGTAGACCGAAACAAAAGCCAAAATAAACCTCGCCTGTCACTTGCAGGTGTCAAGTGTTGTGTCTCAGCGATGAAAAAGTAATTAAGACACAGTTAAGTACAATTATCCTATTATATAGATGTTCAGTAAAAACGATCGCAATTTTAAGTAATTTCCTCAAGACGCACAGTGGGCAGAGATGAAGCCAAAAATCAAATTCACTTATGAATGCTCTAAGTCCAGATAACACACTACCCCAGCTCCCATAAAAATGAATCTACAAATCACAACAAAAGCCTCTGCAATCGCTACGCCTACAAATTACAAACTATATGATTAATGGGAAATGTTTTTAAATGTGCTTATTTAGCAGATGCATTATCAGTCTGTTACTGTGTAACAAATTACGCCAAAACTTACTGATTTAAAGCAACAATAAATATATCCTATTTTACACAGTGTCTGTGGGTAAGCACTTCAGCTATATGGCTCTCCCGAACTCCCCCACAGGGTGACAGGCAAGATGTCAGCTGAGTGTGCAACCATCCATCGGAAGCCCTGACTGAAGTCAGCGTCTGTCTCCAAGAGGGTGCCCTCAAATGGCCGGCAAGATGGTCCACATAGCAGGCTTCAGTTCTTATGGGCCTTTCCACAGGACTGCCTGAGTGACCTAGGAACACAACAGGTGGTTTCCCCGGAATGAGTGTGCCAAGAAAGAACCAAATGAAGCCTCGTGCTTTGTATGACCTCGCCCCAGAAGTAACACACTATCACTTCTATAATATTCTATTGATCATATAGGTCACCCATAATTCAGTGCAGGAGGAGAGGACACAGCGATGTGTGTAATGGGGGAAGATCACTTAGGGCCATCATGTGGGCGAGCTGCAACAACAGCAATAAAACTTGAATAATCAACTTTAGTTTTAAAAAAGTCATTATTCCATGTCTACCAATGAGCTCTCTTAAATTCAAGTACACATAAACTATTGTTTATGTAGCTTAAAGTAGTATAATCACAGATGGTATACCTACTATTAATTTTACAAGAACAACTTTAAGACTACTAACAAAAGTATAATAAGCAGGGCTGGGGATTTAGCTCAGTGATTAGAGTGCTTGCCTTGCAAGCACAAGGCCCTGAGTTTGATCCCCGGCACCACACACACACAAAAAAAAAGTATAATAAGCAGAGTTATCCAAAGACTCTTCACATTTCTATAAAAATTCCTTATACTAATCAACAAAACCTATGGACCTGGTACACCCCAAACTCACCCATTTTCAATATAAAATATTGGGAAAGGGAATTCATGGAGAAATGTGAATGAACCTGCTGTAAATAGGGATGAAGGTAATAGAGGGGAGGGGCAGGGATGAGGGGGGAGAACCAAGATGCATCATGTACAGGTACAAAATAAATGTGATGAATGTAACCATTATATGTACATTGTACCAATATATGTTCTTGGTTAAAAAATATATATATATAAAATATGAAATAGTTAATTAACTGAGGCTGAAGAATCCCGAAAAAGGAAAATTACAAATTGCAGCAAATAAACACTTCTACTTGTATATCTACAAGGAAGAAACAGAAATCATTACAAAGTTCACATTAAATGTGGCACAGATGATGTGTGCATTCTGCAGTAAATGTGTTAAATACAAACTGAATCCTGAATGTTGGTCTTTGTAGTAAGATGCCACATGTTGCTCAAGTCTGGACATCAAATGTGCATCCAATGTGAAAAGTTAATTCTAGCCTCTTGACTATTTTGCATAAAAGCACTCATCCACGGACCATTAGATAAAGTTACTGTAAATAAGACTTGCCTGTCTTATTTATAAGTGAAAAACTAAATAATTTCTCTCACATAAATATACAAGAATAAATACTTTCACAACACAGTTCACTGAAGCATCCGTGCTATGTATCGAAAACCATAAATAAATTGAAAACTCCAATATTAGGCACTTGATGTACCATTTCATGCTTTTCTGACAGGTATTTTTATGTTAAGTTAAATGCTAAATGCAGGCTAAAGGTGAATTTTTAAGTTTTTTTCCTCCAAAAACAAAGAAAATAGAAAGTGATTCAAAAATACAATTCAGAGGTTATTCTGCTGCTGCAGACTCTACATCTCATTTTAAATAAAAATTTTTTTTAAATCAAGTAGATTTAATATAGTTTCACTTTAATTTGAAAAAAACTTAAACAGAAAAAAACACCTTCATGCCATTTGAACTTCCATGGTAAACAACCCTGTGTTAATAAAAAGCAAATCAATAATTTTTGTTAAATTTTAATAATCTCACAAACCTACAAATAAAACCATCAACAGTGTGAGTAGAGATGACAGTTAACTGCGTTACTATGACAACCTGGTGGAACAGAACAAGTCCTGACTCGCAGCTAAGCCAAGATATGAACAGGGTGACATTTACCCATACAAGAAAAATTTGCAGCTTTCCTTTAAAAAGAATCAATTCCTCAACTAACACAGATTCTTTTTCTAAGAGTGTAACACTTTTAATTAAAGACAAATCCCTTAAACTGGTCTATAAAATTTCAGAACACTATCTGAAAATAAATGTCATATCCCAGTCATTCTCACGAGTCTTGCACTTAAAAGAGGAAAAAATTACTTTAGGGGATGACAAATTAAAACAATTAAGGATTTCTGAAAACTATTCGGTAATTTGTCACTGTTGTTAATTTTCTCCCACAGGGTAAGTCTCCATGAAGTCTTGTTACTGAACTTGGACTTGTGTACCAACAAGAATATCACATTTGCTTTCTACCTAACCACTTAAAGAGTGTGTACAAGAAATTTCTTTTTATAGTGTTTACAACCAATGTATTCTATATTTTTCATCCTGTCTTAATTTTATCAATCTTTTTCATATAGTAATACAATATACAGGACATATCCCTGTTACAATCCAAATGCAGGTTTGAATTTTACTTGTAAAAGCTATGTTACATTTTCTGTTGTTACTATTTTTATAGAAATAAAAATTTTATTTCCAGATACAACTTCTTTATTAAAATTCGGTTTTGTTTTGATAAAATCAGTCTAGATGTACTAAAGGAAATAGGTCAGCTGTGGTCACATAAGGCCCACACTGAGCTACTGGTACCACTGCCAGTGGAGCCCGCTGGAGACTCACACTCTCACCCTGCGGAGAAGGCCTGTACCCAGCCAGCTTCCTTCTAAAGACCTGGACTGAACCACCGGAAATTTTGATCACATGAATGGTTCACTCGGTTTCATGTCATCAACTACATCTGACTAGGGGCAAATCCTTTTAATAAATATCCAGTGTTTTCAAAAGCTAGATACAATAGGGAAACACTAACATCCTCAAAGAAATTTTCATTGCTTAAATAAAAAAAAACATTCCTGAAGTCTGAACTCCCACCACAAAAACAAAACAAACCAAAAAAACAGCAGGTGTTAATAAAAAGCAAATCAATAATCAACTATGGGTTTGAAGTCATAAAATAAAGGCTTTCTTCCTTTAGGATATTCTCTCTAGAACTCCAATTACCTTAAGGGGAAATGAAATGCTCAAAATTGGTAGCCAGCCTTGTTTAATATATAAAAATAACTATCACAATCCAATATCGGAACATTTGAATTTTAGAAAATTTGCATTTTAATATATTTCTCTTTATACACAACTCACTTTATAGAAGCCCATGATATACTAAAATGCTTCTCTTTGATTACAATGGAAGAGAGGAAGAACAGAAAATTTTTAAAATTTGGTGCTATATACAAACAAGTTATTTATTTTTGAAAATGATATTATAAGTCAATCAAAACACGTAAGTTGAGTCTCAAAAACATAGCATTTTTAAAACAGATCTAATCACTACCATAGAGTATTATCAACAAAGGAAACATAAATCAGCAAAAAGTACATACTACTGGATACACACATTTATTTGAAACTATGACATTACCACTGAATATACATGCATAATATAGGGCAGCTCCAAATACATCACACTGACTTTTAACTTTTCTAGAAAGGATAGAAGATATCCATGATGGGGGGGGGAGTTTTAAAAAGCCTTGGAAAGTGAGGCTCAAAATTAATCAAGGACTAATGACATCCTTTAGCTTTGTACTGTGCAAATGATTCCTCCATCCCAACACACACACAAAAAATGAATGCTACTTCCTTTAAAAGACAGCTGTAACTATTAATTACTGTATGCTACAGTTCTATCACAGAAACATTTTATTTATACAAAAAGATGAGTATCTGGGAGGAAAGATGGCTTTATAGATCCTTCTAAAGAGTCAAAACCGATCAAGAAAACTACATAAACGAGCCCAAAGAGTAACTTCTGGTTTCCATTAATAACACAAGGTATTATAGCTGCCTCAATGACCAAACTTTTAAAGGTGACATGGAGATAATGGAATTCATCTACAATAAAACAACTCTGGCCAAAGCTCCCAGGATGCCTTTCCATCACACTGCTGACAGATAAGCAATTACATTCTCGTGTGAATGTAAATAATGTTGGTAAATTTTCAACTTTCAAGCAATATTACAGACAAATATATTACAGACAAATATATTAATATTTTATTACAGACAAATATATTAATAAAAATGGAGCTGAAATTAGCTGATAAATGTCATCTAGATGGCATGGGTCTACTTTTTAAAAATAAACAGGAAATTCACCATGAGTCTATTCATATCTACATATTACTTTAAAAAACAGAAAAATAGGGTTGGAGATTTAGCCCAGTGGTAGAGCTCTTGCCTAGCAAGCACAAGGCCCCAAGTTTGATCCCCAGCACCCCCAAGTAATAAAATAATAAAAAACAAAAAGCATAAAATATGTGTAGCTAAGTAAATCGTTCTCAATTAGAGATGATTTTGCCCCCTAGAACACCAGTGGGCAATGTCTAGAGTCATTCTACTGTCACGGCTCGGTGGAGGGTCAAGGGACCTACTGGCATCCAGCATACAGAGGGCTGATGCTGAACCATCCACAATGCACAAGCCAGCTCCCAGAACAAAAAATTACCCAGCCCAAAATGCCAACAGCACCCAAGTTACAAACCTTGGGTTAAATAAATTTCACATCATAAAATATTCCACAGACATTAAACTGCTTTCAAGGGTAATTTAATGACAAAAGGAAATGCTTTCATGTCTTCTTGGGTGAAAAAGTAGGTCATCAAACCTGCTTCGCACGATCCAAAGTTTACTTAAAAAACATACGTGCATATATGGATGAAAATTAGACAGAGAAAGCAAAACAGTAACTCCTCTAACTACAGGCTCTTCATCTGTAGAATAGGGATAATAATAGGGTCCACACCAAAGGGTTATTGTGATGATTAAAGAAGACAGCAAATAAAAAAATAACAATTGTTAGCTACCGCCACTAAAACAAACATGCATTATACTTATTTTAAAAATGAATGCCATTTGAAGGTGTTGTTCAACATCCTCTTCAAAATGCTGTATGTACTGAACTATGATTCTTATCTCTCAGAGCTGCTTTCCTTACCATAACACTTTGACTAGAAAAGTGAGAAAAAGTTGAGCCTGTAATAATTGAAGAGCTCTACTTAAGATTCACAAGATATGCAGTCTTCATAAACCCTAGCCTCCCCTTTGCCCCGTAGGATCAGAATTTCATGTTCCATTTGAGGAGCAAAAAATAAGGTGAAGGTTCCCATGCCCTAAACCACATACCATAAACAGGATCAACTCTCATCACTTATTTTATATTGGGAAAGCGATAAGAATATATGGAGGGGGGGAGAACAAAGCAAATAAGCTTTTCATTTCCTTCCAGCCGTATGGAATAACCTCACCAATCTTCACGATATGCCATTCAGGTGGACAATTTCCGCCACTAAAGCCCACATAACCCTCTTTTCCTTTCTTCCCAATATCCCTTGGTGGTCACAAGATCCTTAGAAGCAGGGTTTATGCCTTTTCATTGTTATGAACTTCACCTAACAAAACTGTGGGTACCTAATAAAGACCAGGGAAAACACACATCTGTAGTAACAGCCAAGTGGGTTTAGAAAGCAGCCTTTCTAAGACATTCTTGTTTAGATTTCCACACTCCACATCAGAGATTATCAACCAAAGGAACTGCCCAGATCACCTAAACTAGGTGTTAGTTCACAGCGAAGGAGTGAGGGGACCCAGCAGAAGGAAGGGAGCAGCTATTCTGAAACAACACAAACTGGAATCATAGATGAATTTACAGAAATGAAGCTCTATCATCTTCCAGCGGTAGCAGCAAATAAAGGTCCTGCAAATTCCATTCTGAGATCTAAATTTCTCCCTAGCATTTCTATTGCACATTCCATAATCCAAGTGCACAGAAGAACCTTGCTAGCCAGCCCCGCCCACCAAAACATCTTACAGCTTCTTGGTAACTTCCACGAAAAAGATAGAAACTCACAACAGCAATAAAAATTAAAGCAATTACCAAAGAAAGTCAAGGAGAAAGTGATACATTGGTTAAATACGAATTCATAGTGCACCCTCATTTGTTAACATAAACCATCTGAACAAAAGATAGAGGACACTTTCTAGCCCTCCCACCAACCCTCTGCCCAGGACTCTGAGCCTGTTCAGCTCTACCCAGCAGACTCCCATCCTACCCATAGGGACTGTTTCTCAGGAGGAGGCAACTGTGCCTGCAGCCTTTGCCCCTTGTCTCCACACCCTGCATCTTTTGGTCCAGGCTGCCATCATTCTACATCTTTCCTCAGTAGGCAGACTCTAAATCCCTACTACCTGGGCAGCAGTTCATTACCCATGGCCTGGGAATCCCAGCTTCAAACACTGCTAGGCAGGTAGCACTGCAGAGAGACATAGGAAAATGCAAAAACGAATTTAAAAACCAGAAGTATGAAGAAGTCCAAACGTCAGTATTTACTGCAGTTTGGATACTGACACTATGGGCCCATGTGCCAAAGGCTCGTTCAGCCTGTGGTGCTAACAAGAGGCAGGGGAGAGGTGGAACCCAGTGAGAGGAAGTGAGGTCAAGGGGGTGTGGCCTAGGGGGTGTGGCCTCCACCCCTTTCTGTCTCTCTATTTTGCTTCCAGGCTTCCAGGTGGTGAACAGGCCTCCTCCACCGCCTAGCATGATGATGTCCTGTGCCACTACAGCCCCAGAGCAACAGGGCCACAGACTTAAATCTTGAAACTGTGAGCCAAAATACAGTTTTCCTCTATTAGTTACTTTTCTAGAGTCACTGGTTTGCAAGAGAGCAGATTTAATAGAGGATATTTACAAGTTACAACATTTATACACAAGTCAAATGCAGGAAGAGGGCAGAACATCTGTCTCTCCACTGGAGACCCAAAAGAGCCAATCAAGGGCTGGGACCCCACAGCAATGTCCGGTCCACATCCGTGTCTGCACTAAAAGGCTGAAAGAATCTATACTGGAATCAGGACACGAGGCTCACACCAGAGATGAGGACCAGAGCGCCCCTGAAGCAAACAGCAGTCATCCCTGACGACAGTAAGGACCCCCGCGAAAAGAACAGCCAAGTTCCCTTGGGGAGAACTAGCAGCAGCAGAGCTGCTCCGGGGAAACAGCCAGCTGCTATCTTTTACTCCTGTTCTCCTTTATGTTGCATCGGCAACAACCCACAGGTGATCCTCTACACCCAGAACCACAACAACTCAGTCAAGCTGGGCATTCCCACTCAAATTGACCACAATAAGTCCACCACACTCCTTTAAGTTGATTATTTTAAGTATGTTGTCAAAGTAATAGAAAGCTGACTAACAAAGAACTTTTTAAAGACAAGCAGAGTAAAGTAACCACAAAATAAACTGAGAAAATGAAAATCATCCATGTACTTTCTATCTCCTGCAGCAAGGTATCTGGTCCAGAAATGTGTGGCTATAAGTTCTATTAAAAACTTCAAAAGAACAGAAAATCCCTAAGTTATTTATACTGCCCCACAACAGGGAATATAAGAATTTCTCAATTCATTTTAAAAAGGTAGTAGAACCCTGCCGGCACAGCTCCCAGAGTACACCAAAGGATAAGTCATCACAACTGAAGAACCTAAATGTAAAAACTCTGAAGAGAAAATCATAAATCAAGTCCAACCCAGGAAACTTAAGATCAAATATTGCAGGAATGCAAAGACTGGACATTAAGAAATCTGACTTCATTTTATAGGTCAAAGAAGAAAAACCATAGAAATATCTTGACAGATACTCAAGACAGCCATTATAAAACTGAACACTCATTTCTGATTTTAGAAGACCTTTCAGCAAATAAAAGGAGGTTTCCTCACCAAAGAGCCTAGAATGAAAGAGCCAGGAATGATGATTTAAAATAAAAAGCAAACACAATACTTATCAAAGAGAAGTACTCTCATCATCAACAGAAAACAACAGGCAGGTGCCAACTATCACTTCTGCTTTTTCCAAAATGAATTTAGAAGTTTTAGCCAAGGTGAAAGACAAGAAAATGGAAAAGGTAACAAATGGATCATTGTTGGTATGGTCTTACTTGAAGACTATACAAGTAAGGAAAGACTCAAACACTGTTCTCCCAAGACAGACAGCTCCTGGCAATCAGCCCTGAAGACGGGCTAAATATGAGAGGAAAGAGGGGTTCTAGACCCTAACACCCCAAGTAGGAAACTCTGGACTCAACTGAAACCAGCTGGCAAGGAGACCAAGGACCCTGCAGCCAGGGCAGCCCTGAGGCCTGGCTACAGGAAGCTGCTGGACGCTGTGTAGACCTCCATCGCTGCCCATGTTCCCTGCCTTAATTGCTGGGCAGATGGGCAGCAGCACCCAGCCCTCCTGGGTAAGATCCAAACAGCTGCAATCACTCCGCCAGCATCTACCCTCCCGTACAAGGGGACATGACCTCTGCCAGGGCTGAGTTCACCCTAACGGACACTTCACAGGGCCTCAGAAGACTCACGACCCAAATCCCCATGCCACAATACATTTTTCAAGGAAGTATTCAAATAATAAGGAAAACAAATCCAGGAGAGGGTGTACAACATATGAGAATTAGGATGACTAAATATCTTGACAAACCAGGCAGGCTGGCACACACCTGTAATCCTAGCCCTCTGTGAGGCTGAGGCAGAAGGATCACAAGTTCAAAACCAGCTTGGGTGACTTAATGAGACCCTGTCTCAAAATAAAAAATAAAAAAAGGGTGGGTATATAGCTCAATGAAAAAGGCCCTGGGGTGGGCAGGTCTTGATTAAGCTCACTAATGTCATTAAAAAATAAAAAAGAAAGAGAGAGGTAAAATAGGGTAAGAAGCAAAGGGTGGAGAAAGGAAGAATTATTCAAAATCCTACTGGAATCCATAACCAAGTAGCCAGTCATGAAGTAAATTAAAATAACATTTTCTCATGTGAGTTGTAGCATCCACAGCCCATGTACACTGGACAACCACTGAAAACCTGAGTTACCTCGCTTTCTGTGAAAAGGGAGGATGGTAAATATTTCAGGGAATTTCTGTAAGAATTAAAACAAAGAATTTATGCAAACCACAAAGCACGATGTCTGGCAATACTTAGTGAATGTCAGTTACTGAAAATACATTATGTGTGACAGAGCCCCAAGTTTACACCACAGAAATCATGTCCTCTCTTCCAAGTTAACTTGCCATCACACCGCTGAAACACAAGATTGAACAAAAGATAACATTCCTAATCCAATTACCTCTGGTTCACACTACAGTACTTACAAAACATGAAGACGCATTACCTTTGACTTTACTAAGAATGTTTTCAGCCATGGGGTAGCTCTGTGGTAGGGCGCTTGCCTGTGTGAGTGTGACTCTTGGGATCAGGAAAGGCACAGGAAATACTACAGTCTCCTACATGTTAAGCGCAGAGCCTCTCTGGACTCCTGTAAAGCCTGCAGAGAGAAGAATGCCTCAAAGCCTCGAAAGGGCAGAACTGGGCCTTAATTTTCAAGTGAAACCATGAACAATCATCAGAAAAGACGTACAGATCTGTGTAACTACAGCTCCCCCAGGAGCTGTGTGCTTTCCCTTGCTTGGATGTATCCAACTCCCTCGAACCTGAGAAATAAAGCCAATGAAAGTGCGAAGGGGACAAAGTCATCCAATCAAACTATTTACTGTATTCATCTCCTATCACTGATCACCAACTCGGCAGCTTGAAGCAACAGAAATCTGTTAGCTTACACCTCTGCAGGTAGGAAATCTGACAGAGACTGACCTGGGCTCGACCTGGGATGTGAGCTGCGCGGCATTCTCCTTGGAGGTATCAGAAAAACCCTTTCCCAGTGTCTGGAGGTCATCTGCATTCCTTGGCCATGGGCTCTTTCTTTTCCCTCAAAGCCAGCAAGGGGAGGTTAGGTGCTTTCCACAGCACAACTCTGATCTTGTCTATCTCCCTCTCCCACCTGTAGAAATTCTTATGATTTCACTGGTCTTGTCCAGATAATGTCACTCTCAGGGAAGCCTGTCCTAACCACTCGGGACCAAACAGCAACTCCTTAGCCCACACCATATTTCCATTACTGAAGGTTATTTTTTGATCTGCAATGTTTATCACCACTTGATATATATTTAAGTGTTTTTGTTGGTTTTCTACCTTCCTCATCAAATACTGCTGTATCCTAGTATCCTAGTATTCAATAAATATTTGTTGAGTGAATAAAATGATCATTCAATCTTGGACTGCCTAAAATAATTTTTCTCCACAGCAGTGAAATTATACATTCTGT
Organism: Hystrix cristata; assembly: GCA_004026905.1. NCBI lineage: Eukaryota > Metazoa > Chordata > Mammalia > Rodentia > Hystricidae > Hystrix > Hystrix cristata. Next base: position 81,009 of record PVJO010007252.1, read on the forward strand.
TCAAAGATGTATCATACCAAGAAGAAGATGTGTTTATCTTTTCAATCTCTAAAATATGGCAGAAATACAGGTTCAAAAATTCTATATCCACAGAGTTGCCGCAATGTTTCCAAGTGGACAATTTTAATAATATAGGCTTGCAAGGGAATGTTTATCCATGCCTGGCTGATGCCATAATCAGCAGAACCTGTTAATATTAATAGCTCATTAAATAAAAGAGCAGGTTTTTAATCCAAAGGCTGTGGGGAAGGATGTAACATTATAACCCCATGCTCCAGTTTTCTCAGCAATCAATCTCTTAACAGGGTACATTATCATTTTAGTTACTAGTTGCTATAAATTTATTAAAAGTGATACATGTAAAGAATCAATTTAAGTTTCAATAAATGATTCATAATGCTCTACCTATCAGGTGAGAGAAATAAATTATTTTTGTGTGATGCACCTTCTGATTAGAAAAGCTATCTCCTGATTGCTCGCAATGACTGGCTTCCATTTTAACAAAACTGAAAAAGAACTCTTCTTGTGGTTATTTTAAAATTAATCTATCACTTGACATAAATAACATGTGGGTTTATTTTATATAGTTTCAGGGGTCAGTCCATTTAGTTTGATTAAAATTTATATACTAAATGTATTCATGGCCCTCAAACTGTGGTATTTGCAAGAGCTAAAGGAGATGTCAATGGCCATCTGCTTAAGACATATGTTTATTAATAACAGGAACAAAATTATAAAGACAGAAGTGATGCTAATTAGCTCCTGTTGTTATGTGTGTTGGCCTGTGGCTGGACGATGTGATGTGCGCACCTGCATCGTTGCTTCAGTGACCCCCACTGAAGACAGAAGAAGTAGCAGAAGCCTTGGTTTAGCTATTCAGGTGCATTCCTCAATTACGAAAGGTCACTGGACCCTCACTTGGCACAAAGCAGACCTGGCCATGTTTCAGTCTCTCCTTGGGATCTTCCCTTCCTTGGCCGCTCTCTGTAGCCTGATGTTGTTACCCTTGTCATCTCTTTACTGTTCAAGTCTGATCTGGAAACGATCAACATCAATAGTAAACTGATGTTGCTTGTGCAAATTCTTTGGACAACATAATAAACTGAGAAAAGGCGGGATATACTCTTAAATGTATAATGTATCAAGAACCAATCCAAAGTAAGCAGGGTTTTCAAAAATACCTATCTCCACGAAGTAGAGATGCTTTTGTGTTTGGCTCTATGACTCTACAACCTTAGAAAAATGATGACATTTCCGTATCTTTGCTGCCTCCATTTCCTCTCCTTGTACTACTGATCCTACTCAGAATAAATCTGTACTGTGTTGCACCACTACAATTTTGGAATTGTTACTTCAGCATAACTGCCTTCTGCTGCCCAATATGACATCTGATGGCACCACGGTCTGCAGCAGATGAGATGACCAAAGGGAAGCACCTTGCAGGACACACGACAAAGACCAAAACTTCACGTTCCAAAGATTTTTTTTAGTCTGGCAAAAATTTACAGCATCAGTGAAGTCAGTGATCCACTGGTTAGGAGCCCAGGCTTTGGGATCCCACTGTTGGACTCAAATCAACTTACCAGGCAGCAGCCTTAGGCAAGTAAACTGAACACTCTTTATCTGTGCCTTTGTCTGTTTTGTGCTGCAACAACAGAATTCCCGACTTGGCAATCTGTAAACAATGGCTCATGGTTCTCAAGTATGAAGTCCAGGTGGTGAGACCACATAAGCTGAGGCCTTCATGTGACATGTGATGACACAAAAGGGGGCTGAAGTGCATCCCAGAACACACCCACTCTCTTAATAATGATGGGAATCCACTCACAAGGGTAGAGCAATCTTAAGGGCCCAGATCCCAACATCGCTGCGTGGGGGATTAAGTTTCCAACACATGGACTTGAGGTCAGGGGATTCAAGCATGGGAATCCATAAAACAGAAGCAATCACCACTGTCAAGTCACAGGGCTGATTCAAGCACCTAAGGGAGATACCAAGGAGCCAAGCATTGCATTCTACACTAAATATTTTTTTAATGATCATCATTATCAGAATAGAATCCCAAAACGGTGCTCATTCCACACTATACTGTCCTCACTCCA
>PVJO010007253.1:0-83126 GCA_004026905.1 Hystrix cristata
CTGATAAAGTAGAAAGAGCTAGTTTGGCAGCAGATCCCATGAGCCAAGTTTCTCTTTGTGAACTTGGTCAAGGGGCTCACCTCTCTGGCCCCCAACCTGTCACCTTGCCAGACCAATTAAAACCTATATACCCTTTTCCTACAGTTACCATTCAGTACATCTCAAAGGAGAAGAAACTCACGTTAGGTGAGGGAAATTCGCTTGCTGAGGTGAAAGATCTAGACCTCATCCCCAGAGCACTCTCCTATCAAGTCATCTTTTAAAAAGGCATCTGGCATGGGCTGAATTGTGTTCTCTGAAAAAATTAGTGTACTGAAGTCCTAACCCCAGTACCTTAGAATGTGATCTTATTTGGAAATAGTGTCACAAAAGATGTAATCATTCTTTAGGTTCTAATTCAACATGACCAGTGTCCTCATGAAAGAGGGAATTTGGATATAAACCCCCACAAACACACAGACCACCATACGAAGAGAAAACCCGAGACCAGAGTGATGCTTCTACAGACCAAGGAGTGGCAAAGATTGGCAGCAAACAACAGAAGCTCCAGGACAGGCCTGGAGCAGATTCTTCTGCACAGTTCTCCAAGGAACTGGCTGCTTCAGACTTCTGGCTTTTAGAACTCTAAAAGAATACATGTCCATTATTCCAGCCACTCCAGTTGTTACTGCAGCCCCAGGAAATCAATATGACATCTTCCTATGATGGGTAGAAACCTTCCTGATGAGTAGCCGCACTTGGCTTCCGTAAGTACGTGCATGCACACCTTATATACTATCTAATCTCACATGCATACTACGGGGAAGTGTTCCCTGGATGTGGCAGTACGAAATCTCACGCTTCCTTGGAAGATCGGCCCAGCTAGCGCAACATTAAAAGAACTGGCTGGGTTGGATCAAGAAACTTTGGATATTAATATAGAGCAAAACCTCACTTCCTCGCCTCATCTGCGCCCTGGGAGGGCTCCCACTCTCCATCGGCTCTCAGTTGACTGGACTTCTGATTTTCGAGCTCTTTTGCCAACCAATCTGTACTTTCACAGACATAATTAATTTGATTGCCCAATGCTTATTAATCAAAGACATATATAACAGGCTGTGCAACAAACTCACTTCCCTGAAATCCTATGATGTCACCAGCAGCCAATCAAAGCTGGAAGGAACATTTTTGTGGATTAGTTCTAAAGCTCGTGCACAGCTGGGCCAGATGAACAGGGGCCCAGCAGGGTGGACCCGTGTGGCTGGGGGCCAACATCTGCCTGGAAACACCCAGTGTGGCCCCCCTAGTGGGCCTGGTGGCAGGGAGGCCCCGAGTCTGGCCTAAGTGTCAAATGCTCTTGGGAAAGTGAGGGGAATGTAGATCTGCATCCTCGAAGCTGCCTCAGTGGACACGCCCAGGTCGGGCGTGATGGGGGTACTGGACAGGGTGTGGGCAGGTCTAGAGAGACCAGGCCTCCGCTGGGCTAGATGTCTGCAGGAAAATCCAGGCCCCACAGTGTCTACTGGGGAAGAGAGGGGAGGCGGGGTGTGCTGGATCCTGGGCTGAGTCTGCAGCAACCTTCAGCGCAGAGCCCTCAGCTTCCGGTCATCTCTGCACAAGCGCTGGGTCTGGGTAGCAAGCCGCCTGCAGCAGGCACAAGCGTTTTGTCCTGGGGTGAGTCACGTCCCTCTCTGTGCCTCTGAATCTGCCTTGGTTACCTGGAGATGATCAGTCCCCATCCTCCCCGCCTGCTTTGTGAAAGTCAAGTCAGGAAAACGGGCGTGAAAAGCTCAGTGTTCTGTAATTCAGCAAACAGGCTCTGGACATTTCTAACCGCTCGTTTATTCAATTAGCAAAGAGGTACTGAAGGCCTCAGAGATTCCAGGAAGTGAATCGTGTGCCAGAAACAGAGATGGGTGAGTCTATGGCCCACTGGGGAGGAGAAACCATGCACCGCATGATAGTATGTGTTGGGAGCTTGCAGCACAGCCGCGGCCAGAGAGGGAAGTCCGCACTCCACCCAGAAGGGGCCTCCAGAGTCCAGCCCCAGCCTCGCTCCGAGTGGGATCGGATGCCCCTCCAGGGAGTGGCCAGCTGTCTTTCCTCAAGCCCCAGCCTCAGCCTCTGTCGATGGAATCTTGGCCAGGGACAAAGAGACAGCCACGTCTCCTGACTCCATCAGTGACGGGCAGAGAAACCTGCAAGCATCCATCCAAACTCAGTAGGAAACACAATAAAACAGCTCTCCCCTGCAAAACACCACGAACTAAACTTCCATGGCCATTTGTGTTAACTATCTTTGAAGATGTTTGACATTCAATTTGGGGGGCTGTTTCTAAAAAAATGACAGAGGGAAACAGGGGCTCTGCTTGCTCAGCCCCAGTTTTAGGAGTTCCTTTTTCTTTTCCCCTTCATTCTGAGGTCACAAGTTTCCCAGAGCCCCCAAATGTCTCTCCCCCCTCTCCAATTTCCTTTGTCTACACCTGTGTGCAAAAAGAGACTGGAAAGTACACACCGGGATGCCCTCCTAGGTCTGGGTGGGCAACTGAGTATTTTTAATTCACTGCGAAGTGGATTTTGAGTCACCCAAAGCCAAGTAAGTGAGCCCTGTTCTTGGATCTTTGCAGAATGACTCTCCAAAGAGCCTCATAGAATCCCCCAGGGAATTTAAAGATGTGGTGATCCCAAGGAGAAAGAGAAACTGCAGGAGCCATGCTCAGATCCCATCCTCCAGTGTGTCAGACACCTTGCCCGTTGGCAGGCGACTCTGCAGCTTGAGGGCGTGGTCTTTAATGACGTAACCACAATCCCGCACTGCAATGCTGGCAGGTCCTGGCATCACCCCATTGCGCAGGCGAGGAACGTGAGGCTGTGGGGAGCAGATCTCCAGTCCACGCACATCGCGCTCCGGAGGGCTGGCCAGGGCTGCCTGGCAGAGTTCTGCCTGTGAGGATCAGACACTGTCACAGAGCGGGAAGCGGCTCCCGTCCCAGGGGTGGGTGGCTTGGCAGGGAGGCGGCCAACTGCTCTGTTGGCTGGGGAGATAATAATGCTTAGAGCTGTTTATCAACCATCTTTGAATGGCAGCCTCCGAATTCCTAATTAACTAACATCCGTGGTCTGGTAGCTCTTCTAAGAGCCCAATCATATCAGATCGAGGACATTCCACACGGGTCTATCTCTCCCCAAAACCTGTGCTCCGTGCCTGATAAATAGAAGTTCCCGACGACAATAATTAATGAATGGAAACAGAGGAAGGGGCAGGCTTTCTAAACTGCCCCAAATCCCCAGAGCTCCCAAGAATGAAGGTTGATTTCTCTGCCAAAGGGAGGCCTGTGTGGACAATGTGTCTCGAGGAAAGGGCCAGGGATGCTCAGCTGTTCTGAATTTACCCAGGAACGCAGGGGCCCGCGGTCCTGGGCCACCTGGCACCCAGCTGTTCATAGCATCACGGTCCTAGAATCCGGCCCCGAGGGGCCTGCAGGACCCACTCGCATAACCCTTCATTGTCCATCCTCGCCGGACGCCCTAGCTGCATAGTGGCAGATGCAGGACGGGGACCAGGTCATCCCGGAAGGGCCTCTCTCTCAATCAGATCCCCTATCTACTCTGCTCAGTTGCAGCCCACAGGCCTGACTCCATCTTTTCATCCAGGTTGCTGTCCCTGCTGCCCACACACCCTTCCTTCCTCCTCCTCTAAGAGAGCAGCCCACACTCGCCTGGTCCAGGAGACCCTCCCGGGCTTGCTCCCTCTTGGTGCCACGTAGGTGGCCTCCTCTGGGCAGCGCACCTGCCTTCATTAACTCAATAACAGCAGGCTCCTCACTGCACTGAAGTCTCATCAAGGCCGCGCACTTGGCTGTGAGTATCTCACAGACTGGGTAGAGCCATGTCTGTCCCTGTCACCAGGAGCCCAGGACAAAGCCTGGCAAATGGGACTGGCTGCCCGCTAATTCCTAGGGAATGAAAGAATGGGTGCACACATGTTAATAAATGGTTTGCTTTTTACATAATATTGTTTAGCTGTAAGGACAGGGATGCTAGTGTGGTCTAGCATCAACCTACCTGGACTAGGCTCTTGTTAAAGGCAGCAGGAACTCAAACCAAGTGACGACTCAGGAGCTGTGTGCGGTGCTTGCTGCACACACTGGGGAGACCAAAGGGCCAGGCTGGTGTGAGCAGAACCCAGCCCTGGGGATGGACATGGATCTCCCACCACTGGAAACCCAGCGAGGGGTGTGGGTCTTACTGAGGGACAGAGGCCTATGGACCATCTTGCTTCTGCCCCTTGTGCGAAATGGCCATGGGGTTTGCCTGAATCCGGAGAGAAACTGAGCACCAAATACAGGGACTTTGGAAGCTGGCAGCAGTGTGCAGGGTGACTCAGGCCACTGAGCTGTCCTGGGCAGTGGACAGTGGGCTCATCCTGTAGATGGCATACCGTGCCCCACCTCTTCCGGGGCATGGTGGACACCCACCACCTCTCAGCGCCAGGGAGGTGGGCAGGAAGGGCACCCTCAGACCCACATCCTCTTCAGGACCCCCCAACATGTGGCCAGGGGCCTGCCCTGGCAATCAGATGTTGTAGTGGTTGTTTTTACCCTGAAGACTCACAGGGAAGGTAGCAGAGCACGAATCTCCATTGTCCGAAATTATTAGCTATTGTCGGAGAGGCTGACCCAGAGCCACTCCTTCCACGCACAGAGCTAGCACAGCCCACTAAAGAGGATCTGGCAGACGACATAAGACCAGAAGACCCAAATTTTGTCCTTGGACTTTCAGTTTGGAGCTTGTCCTCAGAACCGTTGGTCACTTTCTTTGTCCATAGTTTCCTCTTACTGCAGTCTCTCCTTCCGGAGAAGCCTAAAAACACATTACACCTCAAGGCCAAGTGGAGCCTCATGGCCGTTGGGGTCCCAAGGAAAACACGACACGCATCACAGAGCCCGCGTTTTACATGCGGCCATCCCAAGTGCAGCACACTGGAATTAGTCTGGTGATTTTTGCTTCCTGTGATGACAAATGGAGAAGATGTTAAATTCATTGTATAGCTTTACTTACACCTTCATTCAGTCTACAAAATATCCGAGGTGGTGTAGGACGGGGATAGAGATTCCTAATATGTCACCTCCATTCCAGAGAGCTTCGTATTTCATTTCATTTCAAACTGCATATGATCGAGTCATTATGTAAATAACAAAATGTGCTGCGTAATTTCTTTGAAGAATAACTGATAAACTATCTGTGCTCATTTCAGAATTGATTAAAATAGCAGAATAAGCATTTACCTTGCTCTGATCCCCATATATTAAAAATCTGTCTTAAAATCTAGGCCAGGGTCCAACCAAAGGTCAGATCTGAAGGAGTGGCTGGGCTCACCTGACCCCGGCCTCACTGCCCAACCGGCAGACACTGAGGAACAGAGCCTCAGCCTCTGTTCCTTCCCAAGCAGCAAGTTTACTGTTTGCCATTCTCCCCAGCTCAGTGCAAGTCTCTCTGAAATCTAAATTGATGTCACAGTGGCACTATACCACGGTGTGCAGGTCCAGCTGTATGCTTCTGTTGTGTTTCATATCTACATCTAGAAGAGGCCATGCCCCTTTCTTTTCGTTAGAATGCATGTTTCTCAGCACATTTAAAGTACCTTTAAATAGATTCATTTTGTTTTTTTCTTATTTTCCACATCTACGAGGTGTGATAAAAAACTATGGTGAGTGCTTAAAATTTTTAAATGTTTTTAAAAAACATGCTGTAATTATGCCGTAAAAGACATGCTGTCATTAATGCCCCTCAGAATACTCTCCCTCGCTTTAAACTCATGTATCTCATGAGGCCGGCCACTTTCTGAAGTAGTTCTGGAAGTTTTCTTTAATGAGTGTCTTTCCGTGCGCTGCCATAGCTACCCTGATATACTCAATCCATTCAAAAATGTTTACCTTTCCTGTTATTTTGACCGAGGGGCAGAGCTAGAAGTTGCATGGTTCCAGATCCGGGGACTAAGGAGAGTGTGGACACACCACAATGTGTTAACAAGCCCACCTTCCCATTGAAAGGCACTTGGCAGCTGCGCTGAGCTCTTGGTTTTTTTAATCACACCTCATAAAGACACCCATGAATGACCGAATCCCTCCAAACTGAGCCAAATCAAACCTCTCTTCCTTAGAGTCGTGGATGTTGGGTATGGGAAACTGATGAATATATCATCTGAACTCCGATTTTAAATGAAAAGATTTCACTCTGTTTCTGAGCCTGTTTCAACTTTGTTTAAAGTTGAATTCCAACCAGGCTGCTCAGATAAGACTTTATTACATCACTGGCCATGAGCTAAGCTCTGTTAAGCATGGTGGCTGCGTAAATGGATGCTGTCTAGCCCTCCCTGGCTCTGGGGCAGGATGGAGATGGACACTGAATTCAAAAAAGCTGTGCTGCATGACCTGCCGCCCATCCCCAAGCCACAGTGAGGGTGCAGGGGCAGAAGGTAGGGACTACTGAGTGAAGGATGTAAGCACCGTAACATAAGAAAAACTAATAACAGATGGATGAAGACCTATGGGGCAGGCTGGTGACAGCAAAAGAGACACCGGCTCCTACCTTCCATTGGACCTGGAGAAGATGGTGAAGAAGTCACAGGTGGGTGGATGAGCAAAGGGGCAGACAGATAGATCTGGAAAGTCAAGAAGAGGATGTTTCACTTAGTAATGTAACTTAGGAGCAAACGAAGGGAACAAAGGTGGGTGAAGAGCAGAGAAAGTCAGCAGAGGTAGGACACAGGAACCATCGAGGAGATTCTGCCTGCGCCTGCCCTGCAGGAGCTGTGGCCATGATGCGCGACCCACACAGCCCCAGGCAACTTCTGGCACACACCAAGTGCTCACCAGAGGTGCCCTTCTTACTCCTCTGCCTCCATCCTGGACATAGACACTTAAGGACAAAGAGTTGGACACTCTCTGGTCATGGTCTCCAGGTACCTGGCGAGATGGTGCATGTGTGAGTGGGAAAGGGAGCTTAAGGGTCTTGCACATGTTTGTGTGATAGTTGCGATGCTAGGTGACTGGTCTGCATTCCGTGACCCTCCTGTCACTCTCCTGACCCAGAACTAGTGGTGTCCATGTCCCTGCAATATGGGGCAGCTTTTAACACCTCTTTCCTTATGTTTTGGTTTTTCCACCAATAAATTTCCTGCACCTAGTGCACAGACTGCTGCACAGGGAAGTGTGGGAAATAATGGCTGGCTGGCTGGCTGGCTGGCTGGCTGGCTGGCTGGCTGGGTGGATGGATGGCTGGATGGATGGAGAATATAATAATGAGAATGACAGTGCCAGTTTTTCAGATAAGGAAAACAAAGCTCAGATAGGTTATGTGATTTGTATGAAGTTGCAGAGCAAGAAATCAGCAGAGAAAGTGTCAACCAAATAACCCATCCATCCATCCACCCGTCCACCTATCCACCCATCCATCCACCCATCCATCCATCCATCCATCCACCCCCCCACCCACCCATCCACCCATCCACCCATCCATCCACCTATCCATACATCCACCCATCTACCTACCCACCCACCCATCCATCCATCCATCCATCCATCCGCCCATCCACCCATCTACCCATCCACCCACCCATAATCCATCCATCCATCCACCCATCCACCCATCCATACACCCAACAATCCATCCATCCTTCCACCCATCCACCCATCCATACATCCATACATCCAACCATCCATCCTTCCAGCCAGCCAGCCAGGCAGCCTTTCTTCCATTCAGCCCTCCTCTAGCAGGCTTTGTGAACAGTGTTACCATGTATCAGCCACTCTTCTGTAAGTTGGCAATGTAAGACAGAAAAGGCTGGTTGCTGCCTTTGAGACATTTATAATGTGGAGGAATGAGTGGGCTGTCAGATTTCAGCGTCCAAAGTTCCTTACGTAAGATGAATTTGTAGAAGTTACAGGAATAAAAGCATTGGTGCCACTTAACAGAGCACTTTTTTAAACATTTCTGTTTCAGTCTGTGCTTGCTCTGAAGTGAATGAGTTCTTCTTTTCTGAAAATAGTGCCTAGACAGACCCGGGAGAAAGGTGACTCCAGATATAGAAAGCATGTAAGATTGGGTGAGCAGTCAAGAACAGGTCCCTGCTACTTCCAGGATCCAAGGACCTCCAAAGTTCTTCTCCTATGTGTACCAAGACATCCAGGAGCCTTGGCAGCTGATACTACTCTAAGCAGAACTTCAGGGTACTGAGGGCAACCATATGCTTCACTTTAGAGGAAAGAGTAAAAATTAGAAAGCAGTGTGACAGTGGCTTCTCTGTTCCTTTGTCCCAAAGTCATAAGAGCACACAGGCTACAGCAGACGTCTCCTGTGCAGGACATCTGAGGAAGACAAGCATCGTCCCAGCAAGCCATGGTGAGCATCACCTGTCACATTCAAGTCCTGCATGAGGCTGGGGGTGACCGGAAGGAAGGGGCACTGATCTGTCCATCCCTCCTGACTCCCAGTTCCCTGGGTCAAGGTAACAGCCTCCTCCCACATGGCTGGATGAAGGCTAAGTGCCGGGTGAGCCCCAAGGTGGGGCAGAGTGGGACCTAAGAAATCTTGGAAGCCAAGTTGAAGATAAAGATCTACATCAGGCATCACTCAGATCTAGTGAGGGTTTCTGAAGAAGAAGCTACTCCAAACAGTCCATTCCCTGGCTTGAAACAAAAGAAAATGAATAAAAAATATATCTAAGAAGCTCTTAAGTAAATCTATTGGGGCAGGGGAAGTTCCTGGGGACAATATTTAAGATGCCAATTGCTTTCTTCTGTGGATAGCCCCAGAGTTTTGAAATCATCTTCCTGTCTTTAGTTGTGCTGTCATGGCTACCTCAGTATCCTGAAATGACTCAAAATATTTACCTTTTGTGGTCATTTTGACGCTGAGGAAGAGCCGGAAGTTGTGCAGTACCAGATTTAGTGAATGTGAATGATTTTTTTGTCAGATGATACTGGCATCAGCATTTAGTGTATATGTGACCGTATCTTGTAGAAACACTCACAAAGAGGCTTCAGAATGTGACAAGAATGAAGGGATAAGCATGTTCACAATGAACGATATTAATGGCAATATAATGCTTTTTTTTTTTTTACTGTAAAACTTTTTTTTTTATTTAAGCAATGACTATATTTTTATCATACCTCATGTATCCCTGGAATGCTAAAGATTTAGTCCCTAAATTTTTCCTTAGTCCATCCCTTTTCTGCATCTCTACAATCAGTACTTGGCCTCCTGTCAACTCATGTTGTGTCTGCTCACCAGGACACAATAGCTGACACCTGTAACTGAGAAGAGGAGAGGTTTATTTTGAATCATGTTTTCAGTTCATTGTTGAGCAACTCCAAGCAGAAACAGCATGGTACAAGAGACTGGGTGGAGGAAATCATCTCATGTCATGGGTCTCAGGAAGCAAAGAAAGCAGTGAAGAGCTGAGAGGAAGACATACCATTCCAGGTCACTATTCCAGTGACCTGCCTCTTCAGACTAGACACCCCCCCCACCTAACAACAAGTCAGTTATATTGCCACCAGCTAGAGAAGTAGCTGAGGCCCTTTGGATCATGACTGCAGAGGTTGCTGAGCACCTGGATGTCTAAGCACTGTGCAGGGAATCCTGAGGTACCACTTTATCACTTCTGTACGCCACCATTCTCGACCAGGATGCTCTGAGAGTCTCTTCTCAAAGTACTATCTTCCACTTTTTGTTTGTTTGTTTTGTTTTTAGTGCTGAGGATTGAACTCAGGGCCTTGTGCTTGCTAGGCAAGTCCTCTACCACTGAGCTAAATCCCCAACCCCCTGTCTTTCACTTTTAAACCCTTGAGCCTGCAAAGAGTGGGGTTTTGCTGATTCCTGGGATGCCCCAAAGGCATCCTTCTTATTATCCTGATGCAAAGTACTTGGCTTCTTTTTAATGCTAATTTTCTAACAATAGAGTTATCTTGGACCAAAATGTGATAGGTCCCAGTTCTACAGGCCCCAACTTTACAAACGTTTCCTTTCTGGCCACCAGCAAAATTTTTTCAAATTTTTCAACTAGGATTTGTGCTCCTGCTTCTTGCAGTACATCTTGCTAGAAGCAGGAAACAGTATCCGTGCCACCGTCTGAAGGTTGGGCTGCCTTGAAATTTCCCCCACCTGATTAATTAGTCAAACACCCTTAATCTCAAACTCCCACAGTCTCAGGACATCAGCAAAATGTAGACAAAATCAGCTTCATGTGTACCAACTGATCTCAGTAAACGGCAGCAAAAAGGCTGGCTGGGCTTGACAGTACAGTGGAGAACAAAGCCACAGTTTCCCAAGGTCCTTGCTGTCAGGGACTTCTCAAGGTCATGATACTAATTTGAAGTCTGCCTCAACCCTGGACTGTCACTCCAGTGCACTCTTATCAAATTCCAATTCTGTTACCTCTGCACAGCCCTCTGCAGAAAGGAGTCCCCATGACTGTCCTGTCTCAATCATTTTCCTTGTCATATCCATTTTCCTTGGGTATTTTGTCACTTGGGTCCTTGGTTATTTTGTCACTTGGGACAAAATACCCAATATCCACAACTTAATTGATTTGGGCTCACAGTTTAATTTAATTTGGGCTCACAGTTACAATCCACGGTCAGCGGGATCCAAGGCAGAACAGAATGGCAGAAGGACCAAGGAAGGCTGCTCATGGCATGATGGTCAAGAAGCAAAGAGTGAAGGGAGGATTGAGGAGGGAGATAAAGCCTTGCAGGCCCCGCCCTTGGAGACTCACTTCTTCAGAGTAGATCCCTCCTCCTAACAGCAAGTTAGCTACAGCACCCTCACATCCAGTCACCTTCCCAAAGCCCTCCCATAATGCATAAGGCTCTTGGGGGTCACCTAGCTATACACCATAACAGTTCCCCTTCTAGAGATGAGCTGAGGCTCAGAACCTGCCAAAGAGCCCAGCCGTGAGCACCAAAAATGTCACCCTAAAGCTGCTTGACCCATACCCTGAATTCTTGCCTATCAAGTGCTAATATGAGCACAATTTGTCATTTCTAGATATGTGATGGAGAAATAAGGCTACATTATTTTCAGTCTTTTATTTATCTCAATCTGTGATAAAAATCTGAACCACAAGATAGACACAAGTGGAGTCAACCTCAGGGTCACCCCAGAGGCAAGAGAGCTGGGAGCCCAGGGGCAGCGGCCCAAGACCCATTTGGATTCCACTTAATTAAGATGAGTTCTTTTCTTTCATCCTTTTTTTTTTTTCTCTTTTTGTCATGACTACACTATTGGCTTGTGCTGTCTAAAGAGAAAATAGTTAATTGGTTTATTTAGCCAACTAGAGATGTATTCAGTATTATTCTTCATCCCATGAATTAAATTAAATAGTTTATTTACCCCCATGCAATTCATTCAGTTCATTTAATTTAATTTCATAGTTACAATATGGGGAACAAACTAACTAGATTTCTCCCTTTGGGATGAAAATGGGCAAATATTTTGGTTCTGAATTAACAAGCAGCAAAACTGATATTTATAATAAATCATCCATTGTTAGCCATCCTGATAATTATTCTGTGAATGGTCTAAAACAGACATGGCCATGTAATAGACACATTGTTGGCTTTTGCTGCGGCTTAGTTCTTTGTGTTAATGAACAATCTAAACAGAAAACTCGGAGATAATTTCCTAGCAAATAGATCTATTTTACTGATTGATCTATTTGAACTGTTCACCTACAGATATGAACTATTCACCTACTATGCACCTGGCATTACAAAACTACTCCCAGTGCAGCTCACTGCCCCCTCCTTAAAACATGGCTGTGTCCCCCAGCTCCTGCAGGATTTTAGGTCCCTGAGAAAGGCTTGCAGGACTCCTGGGGCCCGGCTCCACTGGCTTCCTACCTCCAGCACCTGCCCTTGTTCCCTGCACCACACCTGCCTGCACATTTGCTATAAACTTCAGGGGTGCTAGCTTACTCCCAGTTGCAAGAATGTGCCAAGCTTGACTCTGTCCTCTCTTCCCTTTCCCTGGTGAATTCTGATGCATCATCCAATAGTCAGGGTACTCTGTCCCCAGCTCTGGACCTTCTGCCTTAAAATGCCACCATCAGGGTTGAATCTGCCGTCCTTCACTGGGTGACTGCTTCTTCAAGGTTAGTTAAGTATGGTGAGTGTCACCCCCAGTGCAAGTGGCCTTTTTCCCACTGGAGGGGTGAGGTTTTGTCACCCTGCGCCAGGGAAGGAGCCTGCCTCTACCGTCTGCTCTCACCTGTACCCTCCTCCCTAAAACAGAGCTGACAATAACACTCACCACAGCGATGGTTTGTTTTGAGGATTACTGGAGGTTACAGTGTGTAAAGATTAAATAACAATGTATGTAAGAGTAAGCCTCCAATAAATATTAATTAGCACTCTCTGTTTATATATCACAATTTCCACTAGATTATGAGTTGCTGGAGAATCAAGACTTGGTTTTATTTTATCTCGGGATTCCCTGACAATAGCACAGTGCTCTGAGCAGAACTACTTTTCATCTCTAAATGCTCATTTCATGATTTATGAAGAGAATTTATGACTTATGGAGGTTTTGGATGACAATCAAGGTGTATGCAGGCAATAGAAAAAGAGAGAAGAAATGACAGCTTTGTTATTTGAGAAGCACCAAGATCTGAAGAAGAAAAAGGCTCTCTGCTCTTTGCTGGTTTCTGGAAACTCACTTTGAAGGACCAGATGGATATTCGGGAAATGAGCTGATTCAGGGACCCTGCAACTCACATGCACTGGGAAGACTTTGAGGCCAAGTACAAATTCTGACTGGAAAATGCAAAGCCCTGGAGTTGTGCAGCCCTTGGATCCCTGTCACCTCTGAGGAAATGGCCTGAGAGCCCCCGAGAGGACAGGAATCCTGAGGAGTAGAATCCACTTTCCCCTTGGATGGGAGGAGCAGGCCATAAGGAAGAGACCACAGCCCGACAGAGCCTAAGCGGGATCTCAGCCCTGCCTGTTGGGAGGTGACCGCCTGGGCCACCGCCACCTCCTGGACAGAAGATGCCTGCCTAGGGAAGATGGGTTTGGAGGTGGGGATAGGCTGGTATCAGGGCAGGGTCCAAGGAAGTGGAGGACAAGTGAAGTGCAGGCTGGGAGGGCGGAGTCTTCCAGATGGTCCTGAGCACCTCACTGCAGAGCGGGCCCTGGGCTCTGAGCTTTGTATCAGTCAGTCACGGCCCGAAGCTGGCTGTAATTAACTCTGCAGTGCATTGCTTTTCCTATCGCATTTCAGGAAAACTGCATCATGGATGGGGGCACGATGGGGCCCTTCTGGAAAAGGGACGACAGATCCATCAACATTCCATACGTCCTTTGTGTCAAGTTCGGGCCGGGCACCCTCAGCCAAGGGGGCACCTGCTGGTGTCCTGCTGGACTACAAGGGGAAGCATGTGATGCCACGTGTTAGGGCCCTTCCTGCCCAGAGACTGAGCCCAGGCTGGAGAAAAAGAAGGAAGACTAGGACAGGGCAAATGAGTATCTGCCGGCTGGGTCCTTTCTTTGAAGCCCCATCCAATCGCTTTGACCTACATCCTGTCTATAAAGATATTGGGATATATGATCATTAAATTACTCTTTGTGTCAGAGCAAAATATGCATAACACCAAATTTACCCTTGTAGTCATTTCCAAGCGCACGGTTCAGTGACATTGCATACGCCAACGATGTTACATAACCATCACTGTCATCCATTTCCCAAACGTTCTCAGCCTCCCAAACTGAAACTCCATGCCCATTAAACACTAATTCTCCTTTATCCTCTTCCCCACCTCCTGGGAACCACACTCTTCTTTCTGTCTCTATGGACTTATCCAATCTAGCTAGCTCATAGAAGGGGAATCACACGGTATTCGTCCTTTGGGGGACGGCTTATGTCATGGAAACTAATGTCCTCAAGGCTCATCCGTGTTGTAGCATGTGTTAGAATTTCATCCCTTTTTAATATCTGCATAATACTCCACTGTATGGGTAGACCGCCCTTTTGCTTATTCATTCATCTACTGATAAACACTTAAGCTGTTCCCAACCTGTGCTACTCTGAGTCTATAGATAGAAATGGACTTGCTGAGTCAGATGGTAATTCTATGTTTAATTTTTTGAGGAACCACCACCCTTTTCAACAGGGGCATTCCCACCAGCAATACACAAGGGTTCCGATTTTTCCACATCCTCGAGAATGCTTATTAGTTTCCATCTCTCAGGGTGCAGAAATATCATTTTGAAGGACACCACAAAGGTTGCTGCCTGAGCATGAGAAGCAGAACACCACACCCGAATGGCCCACAAGCTTAGAACGTGGAAGCTAACCTGCCTGCTGACCACTCACACACTCTTCCTTGTGCGTCCCTCAGAGGGTCATCCAGAGCCTCAGCTGCATGCTCAGTATGACCCTCCACTCCCTGTGTACACTGCCGGGTGCATGTCTGTCTGTCTGTCTGTCTGTCTCTCTCTCTCTCTCTCTCTCTCTCTCTCTCTCTCTCTCCCCCTCTTCCTCATTCTCCATCCCTTCCTCTCATCAGCAGGATGGAGAACTGCTCTTCCAATGCATTGCATTCTCCTAGCCCAGAATCTGCAATATACCTTTGAATTTATTTTCAATTGTGGTGGAAATAATTCCAATTGTGGCAGAAATAATAATTTTGGAAAGATTTCTCATTTTCTAAAATCAACTGGAGAACCAGTGTTTATTCCAGGCAGAGTCTTCCCTAGGATGTTGGGGACAACGCGAGGTCAGGGTCCCAGCATCAGAGCAGTAGTCAGACAGGCATGAACTGGGTATCAGACAGGAGCCACAGGGCATAAACAAGCTTCCCTGTAAGGGGCCCCTGGGTCACGGGTCAGCAAGCCACAGGGGTTTGCCAGGTGAGAGGATTCCATGAAGGCGTTAGGGCAGGGTGCTGGCCATCCCACCTGGTACCCAGTTTAGCTGGGAATTCTCACAGCGCCACGTTCTCCTCCATCACCATAAAAGCTTTGTTACTAAGGAAGATCAAGGATCAGCTTATGGGAAGAAAAAATGTTTTTTCCCCAGCACCTAATAATATAACTCCTCAAATACAGTAAACAAAAATAAACTTGACAGAACCTTTAGGGAAAAAAGGACTATTCCCCACACAATGAATATCATAAATACACCTAGCTGAGAAAATAACCAAACAGACATAACACAAGCAAAAGACACACTAGGGTTGAATATCACTATTGAAATGTGATTTCCCACACATAAAGATATGTGGGCCATGGTACTCCGAGATACAGAAATGTGTACATGCAAAGACGGGCTCGCTCTTCTTTTCAGCTATATACGGCAGATGCACAGAAATTGATCCAGTACTAAGCCCTCCTCCTACCAAAGTGATTTCATACCAGACATGGCCACAGCGTGATTAGACATTAACAACAACAGAACAACGAAGAAGCAAGGAAAGCACGTCCTTCAGTGAGGAAACGATGTGTCTATAGACACGGACCAGGAGCAGAGAAGCTGGGACAGCATCTGTCACCCTGAGCCAGCCACTCCGTGCCCACCACCCTCTACCACTCTTTTCAACTCAAGCTTCACTCCTCAACTGCCTCCAGGTCTACTTTCTGGTCCATACATGTTTTAGTAAATGGTCCGTGATGACTGATGCCTCAATATTTCATTTCATTTCATGGGTGAGTCTTGGTCCTGGGAATTAGAAAGTAGAGTTTCGAGGACCTTGGCTGCTGCTCCCTGTTGACCTTGTGGAAAGAATCCTGTTGCTCTTTGCTGAGTGGGGTCTTGGCCTCCAAACTGGACACCAAGCCACCTTGTGCTCCAGCTTCCTCCTCCCGTTCGCATCAGCCTCTCTCCCTGCGGCAGCACCTCCTTGCAGCCTTGAGATGCTCTGTAGCAGAAGTTGTCCAAATCCAGGCCCCAGACTGTTTTTGTAAAGGCTGTCAGCTAAAATAGCTTTTACTTATTTAATGGGTCCTGCAAGTTTATAACCTACGAATGAGTCCTTTCATCAACAGTTAGCACCGTCTTTGTCCCCTTTGTTGCTTTTGATTCCCTTGTTTGGGTGTCAATATTGACATACTGTTTTCTTTAGGTGAGAATTTTGGTTGGATGTCTTTTTATAAACATTTTTATTGCTTGAAGGTATTTATTTAGTTATGTGTCTTATAAACTACATTTTGTCATATTTCCATAGGACTGCTTTGGGTGAGTATAACAGGTTTCAGATTGGATAGTAAAACCTTGGATTTATTTCTGCCTTCTCACTCCATTTTTTTCCACTACTATACTTGCTTTGTTTTATTGGTTTTTTTTTTCCCTCTTCCTTCCTCCAGTTAAATAACTGACATTTTAGTAAGGCATTGTTTTTACTTATAAGAATTTGAGAATTATATTTTTTACTATCACTCAGAAAAATTAACATGCATAATTCAATGTTTTTTTCCTCAAAGTCATAAATATCATCAACATCTCTATCTCCCTAAACTAGAAAATCTGCATAACCCTCTACCTTGTTTCACTGTTGACTGAAACTTAGTTCCAGCTTATTTTTACATATCTCAATTTTATTAAATAGTAATTATTATATCATTATTATTACTTAACAGTATTTCTGTTTTGCAAATCTTTTATCATATTAACTACATTGTTTGCTTTCATTTTTGGCATCTAATTTCTTTCTCCTGGTTTCATATTTCCTTTGGCTGAGATACATCTATCTTAGTTACTTTCCCATCACTGAGACACAATACCAACACCCACAGCTTAAAGGAGAGGTATACTTCAGCTCACAGCTTATAGAGGTTTTAGCCAGTTACCTGGCTCCAAGGCAGGGCAGGGTGGCAGAAAAGAAATAGTGCCGTGGCATAGTGGTGCGAAGCAGAGAGGGCTCGGGGGAGGAGGGGTTTCACACGCACCCCAGGGTAGGAAGACACAATTCTGTAGACTCTGGAGCCTGCAGGGTGGTGGGGACAGACCTTTAGCCTTCACTGAGAGCAGCACAATTGTGGTCTTCACACCAGACTCCCAGATGTGCCCCCTGGCCTTCCAAGGACCTCAAACTCTGACCCAGCCTTGGCATTGGACCTTTATGATTCAGCCCTTGATAACCACAAGTGCCCTCCTCAGGAAGTATTTCAGTTTCTGGTGTCTGGAGCTTGCCCATTCTTGGTTTAGGGAACTGCTATGTGTTTAGTACACTTTATTAATAGTTTTCCCACCTTCCTGATCAGAGAAGTGAGGGAAGGTTGTAGTATTTATTCAGTGCACCATATTGAAATAAAATTCTCATTGCTTTAAGGGTACAATAAAGTGATTGTTCCATTTCTTTGGATCATGTTGAGAACCAAGTGAGATAAATGCTTGTCTAAAATTTTGCAAACGATCATTTTTCTTTTACATTGTGGGAAGATTGAGCATCAATGAAAGAAATTAAGATTAATTGAGGAAATACAGATTTGTGTGGATACCAATGCTGGGAAAAGCGGTATCAGAAAAGGTTCTCAAGTAAAATAACTTTGGGAAAAGCAACAAATTATAGAACCCTTTGAGGGATTCCAAAGGCACATCCACTTACAACAGGCTGCAAGGCATTGACCTGTTTTCAGTCTCATATTTCCAACATCCTTCTCACGAAAGCTTCTTCAGTGTAGTGACTAAAAATGTACAAGAATGAGGAATCTTGATTTCCTAAAAAGGCCAAATTATCATAAATGGGTCTTTATTAATCTGAGACACTGTACAAGGAGTAAACCTCAGTTTCAGACATTTCCAAAACATCATATGGAGTGCCATACTGAAATAATCACAACTGGAAATAGACTTATCTCGATAGCATCATGAGTAAGAGCTTCTTTCAAACTTAAGAACTATTTGGAGGATCACTAAGTGGAAGACCTACTGTAGGAATACGTCATGATTCTGGAGCCCTTTTGAGTAGAGCGGATTTATATGACGGATATGAGTACGAACGTGAATTCCAACTTCATTTCTCCTCAACCTTGTTTTCTCCAAAATAAGAACGACACCTGGTGCAGTGGCAAGTTATACACATCTGACCCCTGAATAAATACATGCTCTGCTTTGCTGTACCCACAACATCCCCCCAAAGAGTGTACTTGACTCTGTGAGACTCCTGTGTATCGTTCTGCAAAGTAGTGACCATTAGTGATGAAAGAAAGTCTGCTTTCTAGCCCCGTGGTATGTTTTAAATATTACAATTCCAGCTGACAGCTCACAGAATTTCTAGCTATAAAATGTCAAATAGATCATTTAATTAAACCTCTCCATTTTGGAGGTAAAAAGACTGAGGTTTGGAGACAGCCCGTGAGCTACGGGAGGTCAGGGATGGGTGGCAGTTAGAACCTCATCTCCTCGGCTCCTCGTGCGATGATTCCACAGGATGCCACGATCCTTCTCTCTGGTGGAAAGAAAGACTCATCAGCGCTCAGGTGAGAAACTCGGGGTTTAAAAAAGGCAAAAGTTTCAGAACTTCTTTTTTCCTTGGGCAAATCTTAAACCACAACAGAGAAGGATGATTCGCACCCGCTTTCATCGATGCCGCACTGCTCCTTCGGTTTCTTTAAACACGCGGGTGGCATGCAGCATTTCCAACCACCGGCAAAGAGGTGAACACCAGCTCCCAACAGGATGCCGCTGCCACTTCACCAGTTTCTGTCTACACGGCTGGGCCAGGGGTAGCCGATGCTGGCCCTGAGGAGGGGACGGGCTGGGGATTTGTTTCTGTCACCTGGACGGCAATTGGTGAAGCCCACCATGTGTGAGTGTGAGATGCTTCTGTATTTTTAGAAAGTTTTTAAGAGGGAGACAGCCAAAATATTTTTACTGCACAGCAGGCTGTATTTCATGTTAGGGTGTTGGAAAGAAAAAGAAAGGGAGGAGAAGATTTAAGACCAGCTCCAGATTGAAATGGTTAATGCCTTCTGGGGCCTGGAGAGCAAGTGCTCCGTGATGAGAAGGTCCCACATTCTCCAGATGTCCCCCACCCAGACTCCAGGGTCTGCACGATGGAGGGGCATGACATGGCTGGGAGGGAGACCCGAGGACCAGGTAGGACTCAAACGCAGGACACCGGGAAGAGATTTCAACCAGGGCAGGAGGAGCAAAACCTTATAGCATCAGAGAGTCCCAAGAAAGGAGGCTGGAAAGGAAACCGGGGACAGCTGGGGACAGCCTTCAGAGCAGACCCTGCCCCCTGGACAACAGAGTTATGGCACCGTTCCATCCTTTGGAGAGCTCCTTGCAGCTCAGAGTGCATCTGCGCGTCTCCACGTCTCCTGGCCCCAAGCACACCCATGGGTCAGCGCTGTCACTGTTGTTGAGGAAACTGGCCTAGTAGGGTCTCACCCCCACACCCCCTTATGCGGCATCTGTCTTTCTAAAACCCCCCTCTACCCCGCAGGCCACCCACTCATGGCAGCAGTACACCATGCTTATAAGTCACGTGTGGAACTCATTAAAATACAGTAGTCTATTCTTATCCACAGATATACACTCCATGGCCCCTGGTGGGTGCTGAAACCACAGATACTGAATCCTCTATATCCTACTTTCCTCCTCTACATACAAGCCCATAATAAAGTTTAATTTTTAAGTTAAATACAGTAAGAGTTAACAACAATAACAAACAATAAAATAGAATGCTTATGACAATATACAGTAATGAAAGAATTGCTGTTACTTTTTTCAACTGAAGGAAGTACTTTATAGCTGAATGGCCAGCATCGCCATTCTTCAGCTCTGGAGCCATAATTAAGTAAAATAAGTGTAACAGGACACAAGCACTGACTTCCAGTCTGATAGTTGAGACGGCTACTAGTGGCCGACGGGGGGTAGCGAATACAGCTCAGATACACCGGTCAGAGGAGGAGTCGTGTTTCAGGTGGGATGGAGCAGGATGGCCTCCAACTTCATCGTGCTACTCAGAATAATATGCAGGTTAAGGTGTATGAATTGCTTATCTCTGGAATGTTCCATTTCATATTTTCAGACTCAGTTGACTTTGGGTAACCTAAACTGCAGGAAGTGATTAAGACACTTATGAAGACACTGCTGTGTACACTTCCAGGCCTTACTGGGAAGTATGCTAAGTCCACCCAAGGAAACTGTGTTTTTATAAGTCATGCTCCTCGGGCAGTTTGGTGTGCACACGAAGAAACATCGGCCCAGGGCTCCATGGCATCCTGGAACTGCAGAAGTGATTACAAGCACCCCGGGAACACAGGAGAGAGAGCCTAGAATGGGGCAGAATGGAGGACAAGGGGATAAATCTATGGTAAGAAGGCGAGGCAGCATCTGTGAAAAGCTGAGACCTGAGCCAGGGACTTGGGAGCAATCAGAGAAGAGCCTTCCAGGCAAAAGAAACAGGTCAAGCGAAGGTTGGGAGGACTGGGAAATCAACAAAGCAAGTACAGAAAGGGAAAAGGTGGGGAGCAGCTAGAGGGAGGCCAGAGATGTAGGCGGGAGGCTGAACACCAGGACCTTGAAAGCCAGGTAAAGACATTGGATTTCATGCCAAGCTCAACAGGGAGGCACAGAAGTTTTAAGCAGGGACATCAGATCATGTGACCAGGCCCGAAGTTATTCTCACTGCTGCCTCAGACGTGTTGGGAGAAATACAGGGCTCCAAGACGAGGATGTGTGCTACCGTGATCAAAGTGACAGGTGAGAGTGGTGTAATAGAATGGGACAGTAAAAGCAAGAGAAGCTGGGGTGAAATGTCCCTTGGAGGTGACGTCCACAGGACACAGTGGAGGTTCATAGGTAGGAGGGAAAAGTAGCAAAGTGGATGCTTGGGCGTGTAAATGGGGCAACTCCTAGGTTATTGGTGATTTTTACCCAGAAGAGGAGAGAGACTTCTGGGAAGATGGTGGAGCAGTGAACAGCAGAGAAATAGCCTCTCTGAGCTTTGTTGTACAGGTGCTGAAATTTACCAGTTTAAGTAAGAGAAGAAGGGGGAAAGTTGGTTCTCAGGACCCAGCAAGGATCTGAAGTGAGAATCAAAGCTCACGGTGAGAGCAAATAAAGAGACCTCAGCGCGGAAGAAGGAGGTGATGTACTGACAGTGCTTTCTCCCAGAGCCCCAGCAAGCAGCACAGGAAACGCGGCTCCAGCCTGCAGGCACACAGTGACTACCAGGGACCCAGGAGGCCTCCTCAGAGGGACACACCAGTGGAACGGAGCAGTGGACACAGCGGACTGCAGTGGCTGGTGAGTTATTTGGGTTCAGGCACCCCCCAGGAGAGGGCTATCGGCTGGTTGCCATCTTGGAAGGGCCATCTAAGCTCAGATCTCAGAGAAGCTACCGGCAGCAGGGTCTCCAGGTTGGGGTGAGGTGGAGCTGAGTTCAAGTTCAAGTCAGTAGGAGAGCAAGGAGCCAAGTTCAAGCCATCAGGGAACTGAGTCCAAGCCGGTGGGTGATACACACGCTGAACAAATCAGGTTCCAACCCCACAGCCAGAGACTGGGCTGAACTTTAGTGGAATTGATGTTGGAGCCTTGCTATTGAACCCAGCTGGGAACACCCACTACTCTGCCATAAATCTACAGCTGGGATTAATTAACAAGGACCTGGGCCTGCCCACTCTGTCTCCCAGGGATAGCAGAGACATGCCTGGAAGCAGACTTTTATTTTCCGTTGTTGTTGCTGCTGGTTTGTGGGGTTTTTTTTTTCCTCTACTCTCTTTTTTTTCTTGCCTTTTCTTGTTTTTAGATAAATGTTAAATTTGTTTCTACTTTTTTGTTCTTACTGTTTTGCTCTGTCCTTATTTTTGTTTCTTCATTCTCTGTTTCCCTCCTGTTTTCTTTACTAGTTTCCCAAAGTTTGCATTATCTTCCCCTGTCCTCCAACCTTGCTCCTCATCTCTTCCTCGTCTTCTATTTCTCTATTTTTTCCTCCTAGTCCCTTTTGAATTTTCTCCCATGAAGGTAAAATCACCATATCGAGGGCATGCTTAGTGTATACAAGTTTCTGGTTTATTTTAGATGTTGTTATATAATCAAAAATCTACGTCTTATGGTTAAAGGTGGCAAATTAATAATTACCACATTTAGTCATTTTCTATGCTGTGTTTGATGCTATTGTTATTACTGATTGTACTACTTCAGCGAAGGTGACAGAACTGTTCTAATCAGTTTTTCTTTCTTGTATGCCAAGACTGAGATTGCCTGAGGGTCATAAGTAACACTATAGGCCAGGACCCAAGAACTAGGGGCAAGCCAAATAGACAGCAACTTCTTAGCCCCAACAAACTGAAGAGGTAGGAACTTGCAACACTCAAAACCCGAAAACCAGCTACACCTGGAAGACATCTCTGAGGAAGGAGTCATTTCCAAAGGGTTCTTGATACTAACAATAAATCTACCTGCCATAGGCAATTCACAAGCATCCACTCAGGAATTAAACTAGAAAGAAAGAAAGAAAAAAAAAAGAAAGAGAGAAAGAAAGAAAGAAAGAAAGAAAGAAAGAAAGAAAGAAAGAAAGAAAGAAAGAAAGGAAGGAAGGAAGGAAGGAAGGAAGGAAGGAAGGAAGAAAGAAAGAAAGGAAGGAAGGAAGGAGGGAAGGAGGGAAGGAGGGAAGGAAAGAAGGAAGGAAGAAAGAAAGGAAGAAAGAAAAAGAAAACGAGATGACATGCAAGCAAGATGCACCCCAGACCTCCAGCTTGCCAAAGGCAAACTGGAGATAACAAGGTGGAACAATCTGACCTCCCACCCAGACTCCCACCCAGACTCTTGGAAATGGTAACAGTGGAAGTAATAAAGTAGATGAATGAGGCTCTAGAAAAAATAAAAATAGAAATAATTTCCACAATGAAAGACATAATTAGTGACTCTAGAGCAGATACGATTAAAAAAAAATAGAGGGTCTTAGGAAAATGATGGAAACCATAAACATCCAACATAGGAAAGAAATGGAATCCATGAAACAGATTTAAACAGATAGCCAGGAGATAAAAATTTTATTGACGGTATAGGCAGTAGAATGAAGCAACATGAGACCAGAACATCAGATATAGAAGACAAGATCGTGGCTAGTGACCATTGAAAAAAAAAAGTTCTTCAAAACGGTAAGGGACCATGAAAAATCAACCCAGAAGAGGAGAGCAGGAGGCAGAGCAGATGCGAGCTCCACCAAGTCCCAGGCAAGACCCTGTCTGCTCCTCGCTGCTGTGTCCCCAGCACCCTGCATATGGATGGCTGGAAATAACCAGGAAACAGAGACCAGGATTCTGACATGTGCTTGGGACTTATGGAGTTCGAGTCCCTACAAGAGTCACAGTGGAAATGTCAGGGGAAGATCTATGTAGACGTGGAGACTTGGGATTCAGAGGAGAGGAATGGAGAAGAGATGGAGAGCATTTGGACTCATCAGGGTAAGCACAATAGATGGGAACATTAAAAATAACTAGGGAGTGTCCTAAATGTCTGAGTAAAGATGGAGAGAGAGGAAGGAAGGGGAGGGAAATGAAAGGAAGTAGAAGAAAAAGAAGGGAAGGCGAAGGAAAGGGAAGGAAGGGGAAGGCAGGGGTAGGGGAGAACAATGCGGGGGAAGGGAAGGGAGAAAGAAGGAGTAGAAAGGAGGGAAGAGGAAAGGAGACAAAAGGAAAAAATGATCACGGAGAAGTTGGGGAGAAAGGAAAACAGAATCAGGGTTGAGAGGCTCAGGGAGAAAGGAGCAACCTTTGGAGAACCTTAGGCTCAGCTACGGGTGGAAATAGAATAGAAAATAATCTGAAGTTCAAGGTGAAGCTGGATCATGAGGCTGAGAGAAATCCAATGATTGGAACTGGACTCCAAACCAAGTTACATTACACACATGTTCCCGTCAGGCTTCACGTCTGGAAGAGGTTGTTACTAACTATAAAGTATCACTTACATTGGCCCTCACATTAGCATAGTTGAACAGGCTAAAAGTAATTTATAGAAGACTTAGCCTGGTGCCAGACACCTTATAAATATTATCCATAAAATTTACACTGTATCGATTGCTTCCCATTTGCAAGGCAAGGTGATAAGTATCTCGTATACATTATTTAATCTGAACCACACTCCTGTACAGCCAGTATTATTAGCCAACCCTTCAGATTAGGATGCAGAATGCAAGAGGGGTTCAGGGGCTTGTCCGGGCTCACACAGCCATCCAGGGTCCCGTCCCTCAGCTCCTTCCCGACATACCTTTCTGTGCTAGTGTCTGTGAACAACAAAAAAGGGCAGATTCCCAGTGAGCTAGATGGAGAGACTCAGCTATGCAAAGGCAGAGCATTTGTTCCTGTAGGGCTGAACACACCGAGCCACGGAAAGCTCATTCCTTCCCCTAGCAGCATGGTTGAGCCTGGCACTGCCGGGACCTCACAGGCTTCCTGGCTTCCTCCGTGCTCTGCATCATGCCTGGTCGGCTACCTGCAAGCGTTCTCTGCCTGATTTATGGGTGTGTTTTTTGTGCTTAGATCATACATTTCCACCCCTGGGACATTTCAGTTATGGTATTTATTGACCAAAGACAATTTGTGTAAAAAAAAAAAATTGTTCTGAGATTTTGCCAGATAAGCGTGATGGAATATTGGAGGGAACATAGTGTCCTCAAGTAAATGAAGTGCCACAAGTTGCCGATTTTGCTACAGGGGAAATACCTGCCCTGTCTACTGTTTCATTGCTTGTTTTGTTTGTTTTGTTTTGTTTTGTTTTGTTGGAAGAGAATAGGCAGATTCTTCTTCTGTGCCTCTTTACCACCTCACAAGTTCATCGCTGGAAACTGTGGAGGGGAATTTTCAGAAGACATTTCCCTTGAGGTGTAGAAAATTTGATTCCTTTGAACCAGAACCTGGAGCCAAGTGCATCGCAGAAGCAGTCAGACGGCAAAACACCTGGAACCATGATGCCTTCAGTGTAGACAACCAAAGGGACACAGGCGAGCTACATCCAAGACTGACGCCAGATCCAGTACAGACAAGCTCGAGACTTTGAAGAACATTATTGGAGACAAAGTGAAGAAAATGCTCGTCGCTTAGCTATGCTTGGTATTAGTGCAAGTACATCCTTGTGGGTGGTCGTGTAAATTTGGAAATAGCATCAATGGCCAATATTAATGATGGGCCATTGATATGACTTGGACATGTTTTCAGTGTGTTTTCAGGGTACATGCATTGGAAGCTCAATTCCAGTGTAGTGAGATTGAGAACGACGGGACCTACAAGCAGCAAAACACTGGGAAGTCACTAGGTCCCTGGGGGCACGATGCATGGAAGGGACTAGCATAGTTAGTGGAACTCCAGTTATATCCTGGTTTCCTGTTCTTGCCACATGACCTGTCCCTCTCACATATAGTTCCCCCATTGCGATGCTATCTACCAGGGGGCCCTTCCCAGGACTGAGCTGTTGTTGACACTGTGCCCTTGACCCTCCACCACTGTGAGCTAACCACACCTCTTTCTTTAGAAACTTACCCAGCCTAGAGTATTTTGTACCCTAATGGAACATTAACTTGTGCATTGAACTTGGCCATTATAAAGAAAAATCACATTCCTAGTTGGAACATAGTTGGAAAGCTATCGTTTTAGATAAAGTTTCCAAAAATTTCTAGCTGGGGAAAAGCTGATGTCATGCCTCAAATGAGAGGTTCGGGAGGGCTGAGATGTCCCTCATTTGATTAGTGGCAGATCAGGAATTCAAACCCGATTTGTTGCTCCAAGCCCCCATTCATACCTGGCCACAGCGCACATCTCCATGCACAGCTGTGTCTCCAGTGAGCAGTTCCCTAGAGCATGTGCTCAGGCTCTGGTTCTCCTGCAGCCCAGCTGGGCTCCGTGCACTGCTGTCCAACTTCAAGGCCCACCCCTGTCCTTTGCTTTGAGTTTTCTGTCCCAGCATTGACACCTTGTATCCGCCCTGTCCTTGATGTCCCCCATCTTCACATACTGTGTCCCCACTTAGGGGACACAGGGCCCATTCCTTGAATTATCTTTCAGAGTTCACAGCCAGAGGGCCTCAGGGTGGTTGTATGATGTTTCCTACCATCTCAGCGATTGCACCACCCTTGATCCCGCAGTAGTAGCTAAGCCCTGGCGGCCAGATTTAGATCACTTCCTGTCCCTCACCCTACCCCAATCTAGCCACCTCCAAGTCACGAGGATTCGTGCCCTGCATCTCCCCAGTGACACCTTCATCTCTGCAGCCCCGGGTCACCGCATTTCTCATCTGGCACCCCAGAGTTTTAGACCTTGTCTCTGATCACCCGATCTTGACCACATCCAGCATAGTCTCCACACTACCGCAGGGGACGCTGAAGTCTGGACATGACGCTATTCTGTGCTTGACTGTTTTTTCAGTGATTAGATTTGAACCCAGGGCCTCAAGCATGCTAGGTGAGCACTCTACCACTGTGCTGCATCCCCAACCCTTTTAGTTTTTTATTTTGACACAAAGTCTTGCTAAGTTGCCTATGCTAGCCTCAAACGTGCAAGCCTCCTGCCTCAGTCTCCCAAGTAGCTGGGATTACAGGTGTCAAGCACGGGGCCCAGCCACTGCTCTGTTTGAAATACAGGTGTGCATTGCTAGTGAACAGGACCCAGAGAAGTGTGTCATTAAGCAGACACGTGACTGTGCACACATCTTCATTGCGTGATGTGTGACTGTGTTTCTATGGATCCCCACCATCTTAGGGTGGAAGCCAGAGCCTTAAGTCCTTAACTTGAGTTAAGGCCAACCCCCCCACCTACACACATGCACACACACGTGCACGTGCACACACACACACACACACACACACGCACTAGCCCAGGTCCACTTTGTTAAACTAGCCAAGTTCTAGATGTACCCTTTATGTAATTATCACTTTACTATTTGCACACAATTACCACGCTCACCTCCCTGGCAAGAATATCACTTTCACAAGGGAAAGGGTGGACTCCTGCACTCTTGGATTCTCAGTGCCTGCGTGGTATCTGCCAAGGTGAAGAAAGGGAGAGAATGAGGAAGAAAACATCCCTTCGTCAAGACACCCAGCAGAGGTGAAGTCCTTCTACGTCCAAGTGAATTTCTTTGGCTAGGAATTCACTGACACACCCAAGAGACATACAGCTCTTTTCTTTGCAATTGTTGACAGTTCCATTATGTCCATAAGCCCCCCGTGTCCAGAATCATCTTACTTCCAACCAAACACTGGTGTCCTTTTGAGGTTTGGAATCTTAATCTTTGAAAGGTGGGATCAGTCCCTTCATTTGGGGACATTTTTCATTTGGGCTTCACTTGGGAGCATCATCAAATCCGTTATCTCTGACAATGGGGACCGCACTCTTTGGTACAACACACCTGCTCTTCCCCGGGCACACCCATGAGGGCTGCCGGGAGGAGCCACCAGACGGTGTGTGTGGGTCGCATGGACCCCCCAGTCACCTGGATGGACACACGCTGCTCCTCACTGGGCTTGTTTCAAATTCTTAAATCAATCTGGATGTTCTGCATAAATTCTGTTCTTACAGAGAAACGGGGCCTTTACCCAGATTGAATGTGCCCGGGAACTCTGAGTTATGACGATTCACAAGCTGTTTGCTTGAGGAGCACAAAGGAAGACACCGACAGCCACCTGAGTGCACACGTGTGTGTGCTTGTGGCTCATTCAGTGAGTGGCACGGTCCCCTTCCACCCCGGAGGCGGAGGCCGTATGGGCCTGGGAGGTTTGCTGGAGGAGAGTGGGGAAAGAGGCCTGACAACACCACTGAGGGCTGGATCCCGGGGAGCCGGGAAGGGAGAGAGAGTGTGCAAGGGTGAGCACTGCCATTACCAGGAGACATGTGTGACTAGCCAGGGCTGCGGAGAGGGCTCTGATGGAGCCTGCAGATGCAGGTCTCCGCTTCCTGGTGAGGCCTGCCCGATTCATGCGCAGAGCAAACGATGCGTCTGAGTAACCTTTTAGTGCGTCTCTCTTTCTCCTGCTGATACACCGGATAATTATTTATTTCGTTGTCTAATTAGTTAATTAGGTTGGCGTTGTGTTTTAAGTCGAAAATCCTGTTGTTTAGGTACTAGGAAATGGCTTTTTGCTTGTTTGGGGTTTTTGCAGGTAATGGGGACTTGTTAATTGAGGGGCTGGCTCTGGGTGAAGCTGCTTGGGGTGCAGTGCGGGTTTTCTGGGAGTAAATTGCTACATTAGCAGTGAAACGCTATGTTCAAAATGAAAGCACCTTGGTGCAGGCGAAGTCTTAGTGGACAGCTTCAGTTGTCATTTCATTTCCTCGTGTTTATGTGGCAATTTACAGTTTGCAAGTCCCGTTCACTTAAAATAGCTCATTTAGTCCTAAGTAAAGTGGCTTTGGAATGCACTTTATTGCTGCTCATTTACAGAGGGGACAGGGAGGGTCCAGACAGGCAGCGGCTGGCGCGCCCTCCCAGCGCCCTGCTGTCCTCACTGTCCGGTAAATAGGGAAGAGCAGAGTTCACAGGGATGGGCCCTGGAGCAGGAGGTCCTGGGTGCGAATCTGAGTGCCTCCATTTTTTATTTTATCCAGCGATCAACAGCCATTCTCCAGGTTCTGCTTGGTTCCCAGATCCAAGCGAGGTGCTGGGGACCCCAACATGAATGACAAGAGTCATCGTCACCTGGGAGGATATGAGTGATGTCACCCTGAACTTTAGCAGATTTATCTGTTGAACAAGGAGTGTGCTATCTTCCAAGAAGGACTGGGGCCGGCTTGTTAAACCGGAGCTGTTCTGCTTGGCCCCATGTCCGTGGTCCTCACCAGAACACAGGCAGAGGCTCAGAGGACTGTGTCCTGTCCCTTAAGGACTCTCACACCATCCTTCCAGAGCCATCTCCTCCCTCACCATTCCTTGGACCCACGTGGCAGGACCCGCCCGCCCCAGGTGCCAAGCCATCCACCTTCAGACTGCAGGCTTTGTCTACCTGATCTTCACACCACCTGTAAACCTGTGTGTGTTCTCTTTTAGGACTGCAGGAGCAAAGCACCATGGACCTGGTGCCGTAAATGACAGGAATGTATTGACTCCTGGTTCTGGAGGCCGGAAGTCTGAGATGAAGGTATGGGAGGCAGCGTGCCCTCTGAAGGAAGAGGAGACCCGCTCCAGGCCCCTCCCCTGCTCATGGAGGCTGCTGGCCATCTTCCTGGACTTGTAGAAGCACCTAGAGCTCTGTCTGCATCTTTGCGTGGTGTTCCCCCTGTGCGCACGTCTCAGTGGCCCGACGTCCACTTTTTATAAGGACGCCATCACACTGGGTTAAGGCCCACTCCACTCTGGTACAACCTCATCTTGACTAATTACTCATGCATCTGTGCAGGTGAAATGTGGTGTCACCTTTACATCCTCGGAGTCAGGGCTTCAACATATGCATTCAGAGGGGTCACTACTCAACCCACCACAGTGGCTATTTCTTTCACACGTCGGATAACAGATTAGATCTCAGAGAAGCAACATACACCAGGTCCCAGAGCTGGTTTTCCACACAGCATGCTCAGCCAAGGTCTCCCCAACAATTCAGGAGTCAGAGTCTTCCTTCTCAGACACGCACCGCTCTGCCTCGGCCAGGAGACTTCTGGTGGGTTTGCACGCTTGTTCCCTCACCGTTCTGGCCACTGGCTGTCACAAGAGAGTCTAAGGATTTTTTTCCAGGTTTCAGGAGAGCAATAGCAATGTCTCCGAAATGGCCAGAGGTTGGAAGCACTTCTGTTCTTACTAGGGAAAGCTCAAGGGGACGCACAGCATCCCACAAGGGCTAGGTGACTTGGCTATTCTCAACCTCCCGGTTCCTCTTCCTACACTGACCTCCCCAGCAGTGTGACCTCAGGCCACTGGGAAGCTCCTCCCCAGCCTGCCAGCCACTCTCTCCGCAGTCCAGCTAAACCCGTCTCTGCTCCTGGCCATCCCCACCACCAACTCCACTAGTAGAAATAAGGCTTCCTTCTACTCTCTTTTGTGTCTCCACATTGGCATCATTTTGACTCTCCTTCTTGCATCTACCTTTAGAATGTGCCCTGACCATCAAAATACTGTAATTCAAAATAAGAGTTTTAAATCTCCTCTCAAAAGTTCACCTCTGTGCATTCTTATCTCCAAGTATTGGAAGACTTTCAAAATAGCAGGGCAGACTAAATGTCATTTAAGGTGTGGGATACCCTTATGTGGACACCCACCCTCCAAAGGGACATCAGGGGGAAAGAGATCTGAAAGAATTCAAATTAGACTCATTGGAAGGATAGTTGAAAAACCTGGGAAGACGTGATTCAGGAGGCCTAAGACACAGATGTGTCAGATGGGAAGGGCTGTGCCAGGACGGGAGCAGGTGGAGCCCCAAGGTCCCTGACCACAGTAAGAGTCACACAGAACCTGCAGGAAATCCAGTGGGAGCTGTCCAAAAACAAATAATAAAATAGCGTAAATAATACGGTAACAGAGCAGGGCGGCCTGGCCTCACCTGCCTGGAATGAGCCCCGGGTCTGAGCCAGCCAGAGACTCTCGGCGGAGTGGTCGCATTTCCCAGGGAGTTCTGTCCGTGTCTGGGGGAAGGGGCACTACCGGCAGATGCTGCCGAGCATCCTGCAACCCGCAGGGCAACCCTTCAACAAGAATGGCCCAGCCCAGCCACGGATGGTGCTGGAACGGGAGCCCTGCTGCCGAGGTTGTGAGTCCAGCCAGATGGCGGCCCAGGAGCATAACGAGTGCCTCGGCCAGCCACACCGAGCAGGCTGGCTGCTGACCTAGAGTGTGCACTCCCGGGCCTGAGCTCCTGGTCACGGCCCTGGGAGGTGCCGCTCGGGACCAGGCTTCATCCTGAGTGGCATCGCGTGACCCGAGGCCGGGACTGAGAAACCACTTGCCCGGGGCCTCAAGCTCCCCACCTTGGCTCTCCTCACTCCAACAGAAGCAGCAGAGAGGTAAGAGACATTTACCTCGTTACTCACCTTCAGAAAATTGTAGCGGAAAGGCCCCAATAATTAATATTTTTAAAGAACTTGGAGATCTAGATTTTTTTTTAATAAGAAAATGAACAGAAGTGCAAAGCATCATGACTACTCATTATTTAATTTAATGATTTGTGACGATCCTGTTGCCATGGTGACTGAGCACTATTTATAAAAATTAAGAACATAAATTATAAATAATAATATTATTACAAGCAGAAGGGACTCGAACCTCTCAATCAGAAAGGAATAATTTCCAGATTGGGAAGAAAAAAAAAATATTATTTTCCTCCCATATGGGTGCTGGCAAATTTGCATTTGTACCATGCTCACGAGGAGAAATCGTGTCAAGATGACGATTTTACGTCCTTTGCATGCCAGTCTGTGTCTCTGGATCTCCCGGTGCGTAGCAGACCTGCTGGAGAATCAGGAGGGCACAGGCGGGGCTCACGATGGTGTCTGAGAAGGCAAAGAGGCAGAAACCGCGTCTGAGACAGGAGAGTCACCCTCACACAGCCCCATCTGGTGGTGGTCTCGCCCACTGTCCCCGCAGCGCCCAGGCCCGGGAGGGGCAGGCCAGGGAGCCCTCACTTACCAATGCACATGTGCAGCCAGGAGATTCGTCCTGGTACGTACTTCTTCTTAATCAACGTATTTGAACAACGTGCCTGCCATGTATGACCTTCACGTTTTTGTCTCCTCAAAATTCATGATGAAATCGAATCCCCAGTGCAGCAGCGTGGGGACATGTGGCCTTGGAGAGGCTGCTGAATCGTGAGAGCTCTGCCTTCAGGAATGGGGTTAAGGGCTCCAGGGAGGAAGGTCCTCCCTTTTCTTGCCCTTCTGTCTTCCACCATAAGAAGACGCAGCACTCCCGGCGCCATTTTGGAAGCAAAGCAACCCTCACTGGCAGGTGCCTTGGACTCAGCCTTGGACGTCCCAACCTCCAGAACTATGAGAGATACATTCTGTTTTTTTCTAAATGCCCCAGTCTTGGTATCTGGCGACAGCAGCAGGAACAGACTAAGACAGTGCCCTAGCACAGCTGAGACCAAGCGAGGTTGAGCAGCCAAGGAGGCAGGATCAGAGCTCACAGCCAGATTCAACTGCCGAGGAGCGAAAGATCCCCCTAGTCACACCACCAAGTGTGGCATGTGGCATCCCCAAGTCCTACCGAGGAGCACCCCTTTCTGCCAAGGAGATCCAGGAGAGAAGTAGAGGCTGTATCTGTAGACTCGCACACAACAAGCTGCTGGTGGAGTCAATATGGGGGCCCAGGTCATGGGGTTCCAAGGCCTTGTGCAGAGACGCACCCAGACCCGACCACGGATTGTCACTGCTGCTGCCGGCCTAGCGCACTGTCCTGGGCAGCACCTGTGTGCATCCCCTATTACCCTGCGGGGTTGCTCCCGCTCAGCACCGCACCATGCAAATCTAGCTGAACCTGTTTCCTAACAGAATTGAGTGCTGCTAACTAATTGTGCTTTACTACTAGGGACTTCATATAAACGCCACCCGTCTTACCTAGCACCTGTCCAAACCCTGTCCATCCCACCAGGACCAAAACAAATCACTACTGACTTCAGAGCTCCTTCCCCACGGCCCGCACGCAGCCCTTGTATTTTGAGGCGACGTGTTGGAAGGCAGCAAGCAGGCATGTGCTGGTTGCGCAGAGCCACTGTAAAGGGAAGAAACAACTGGTTTCTGGGCTTCCAATCCAGTTAACTCCAGACCAGCCTGGGCACCTGCACGCTCTGAGAGCTGTCAGCACTAATTCTGAAAGAGTGGACCCCAATATACTCCTTTGGTCCACTGAATTACTTCAAATTAAGGTGCCTTTAAGGATGTAGGGTTAAGCAGAGCACACTCTCAGCGCTGATAGCAAAAGGAATGTTTACAGAATCTAATTGCCTTTCTCCTCAGGACAAAGAGAATCAGGTCCGTGCTGAGATGAATACTTGAGGTGCCATAGCATGAGCTAAGGAAGTGGGGGAACACTTGAGCAATTGAATCCATACTGCATAACGTACTGCACACCTAAAAATTATTTTTCAAAGCTAAATGTGGTAAATACTGACATTGTGACATACAGTTCGATCAAAAACTAGCATTTGGGGTGGGGGGCTGTTTGCAGTACTGAAGAGTAAAGCCGGGGCCTTGGCACTGAGCTACATCCCCAGCCCTTTGTTTTTTTCTTTTTTTAAACTTTGAGACAGACTCTCACTAAGTCATTAAGTTGCCCAGGCTGGGCTCCAACTTGAGATCCTCCTGCCTCAGCTTCCCAAAAAGCTGGGATTAAGGGCATGTGTAACTGTGCCCAGTGCAGTTTTTCAGCATTACTACAAGACTCAATGAAAGAATTGGGAAAAGGGACTTTTCTTCACAGGCCACGTGGTCACCAGACACAGTGGAAATGAGGACCATCCCGACGCAGGTACCACACATGAAGGCTGACAAGTAGAGCGTTTAAGAGTGTGCATTTGCCCAGCTGTCTTCCCTCCTTCCGACCTGGATTCATCAGTGGCCATGGAGCTGGTACACCCTGAACCTTTGTTCTTAGGACTGGCTAGGCGGACAGCGGGAAATTTGTTCTTATTTTTCCTCGAGGGAGAAGGAGGGGCAGGAGGAGGGGAAGAGGCGGGTGGATTTGTTGGCTCGTTTGAGCCCCATAAATAATAATTCATCAAAGGTTAAATAATGATTCGTTTTCCATGGAGATACTGCAGACTCTTTGCCTGGCGCTCAAATAAACATTTATTTAGGCAGATAGTTTATGAATTATACAGTGCTTTTTAAAATGGGATGATGGGAAATGGGGGAGACAAAGCACTCTGAAGTGTTTCCTTCTGTTCCATGAGATCCAAAGGAGGAATTCCTGAGAACCAGGCCGGTGTCCTGGAGCCTCAGGGGCCCCTTCTCCAGGGCCATCCCACCACTGTCTTTGCATCCTGTGTGCTAACATTTGTACCTCGTTAGCTGAATTAACTTGATAAAATAAGCTAATTGCTAGTCTGTGCTTAAAGGTAAGAATACAATGGTGAAAAGACTGAAGAACTCAGAAGGAAGGGAGGGAGGAAAGGAGGGAAGGAAGGAAGGATTGTAATTCTTGCAGTCTGTAATAAAATGGAGGCAGATTGAGTAGAAGACATGACAGTAAAGAGGGAGAAACAATTATGTCTGCTGGAGATGCCAAAGAAAGTCTATTCGGAAAATAACATTTGGCCTGAGTCTTAAAGGAAAGGTCATCGTATTGATTAAGCTCCAACGAGATTTTAAATAATGGAAGGGAAGGAAGGAAAGGTGGCGAGATGAAGAAAGAAAGGAAAGAAGGAAGAGGGAGGGAGAGGGAGGTGGAGTCAAGGAGACGGAAGATGCTTCCAGGAATGGGCTCCAGCCCCAGGTGTCGGTTACACAGATCCCAGAAGCACTAAGGAACCAAATGAGAGACCAGGATGGTGCCCAGGAGTCAGGGCCACAAGCAGCCTCTGCCACGAGACAGGAGCTGGTGGTATCAGAGCCAGCAGCTGAGGCCATCGGTGGGAGCTAGAACCAGGGGAAGCTGGAGTCCCAGAGGGACAGCATCCCTGCTGGAAATGGCATCAGGGGTGAGGGGGAGGCAGCCTGGCCTCTCTCCCCAGTCAGTGACCCCGGAGCTGGAGGACAGTGGGGACAGGGGAACCCAGAGCCACATGCATCCGTCCCTGACCGAGCCCAGCGATGAGGGGGCCCAGTGCCCGCTCCACCTTGCAGAAGAAGATGCTTCCACCAGGGTTTTGAAGCCACTCGCTGACGGCAGAGCAGCTACTAAGACATTTGTGGGGGACAGACCCAGGTCACTCTTTTCCCAGAGACTCCATTGTTAACTCTTTCACAAAAAGCACCACCATCGTTAGCCTTCCCTAACTCCCTTGCTCCTTCAATGTCCAGAGCACTTTCCCATAGTTCCCAGTTTTCAAATTGGATTTCTTTCTCAAACAAAACATATCAGGGTCTTTGTTCTAATCCCAGATTCTATCAACTAGCAATTACTTGCTTTCAGGAGGTATGGCAAAATTTAATCTTTTTAGAAAAAATTAGAGACAACTATTATTTGTGATACTTTTGTCAGATAACTGAGTGAAGTCGTCTTTATCTTAAGTAACAGTTTTTTGTGTAAGAATTCTATCCTGGCACTAAAAGCAGCAGTCTTATTAAATAAAGCCCGAGATGGGCGATCTTTGGGAAATATGTAAAGATCATGAGCCCAGACTGAAATGCAGAAGCCCCTGCTCATCTGAGGTCCTGTCTACTGACACGAGTTCACCTCTGCCAGCACCCCAAATCCAGATCTTTCCAAGCCCCTTTGGCAAAATAGGTGGTTCTGTTACAGCCCATTTGTGCTTTAAGGTTTTCTCTTGGTCATCACTGCTGCTGCAGCTGATTTAAATATTTTAATGAATGATGTTATTGTCTCTGTGCCCCGGTCTTTTCAGCAGAGGTTACAATTTGAAGGAGGGAAAAATACAGAAAAACTGCTCTAAATAAGTCAGTGACGATGGATGACTCACTTTGGTTGTGTGGCGCTATGATGCCAGGAGGCATGAGGCTCCCATGCTGAGGCAGGGTGCCCCCTGTCTTGGAGAGGAGGGCACGGATGTGTCTTTGGGGACAAGGGCCATCCTCCACAAGCGTCTTTACCAGATGGGAACAAGACAAAGGGGTGCGAGGTGCTGAGAGTGTAAGGAGGGCCGGCATCCTGACCACAGTGCCTGTAAGCAGAGGGGAAGGGTTCAGGGCACTGGGACGATGCATCATGGGAGTAGTGTGGGGTTTCTGTCTGTCATTCCACTCTAGGAGAGCGTGTCATAATGTGATCATGCCTTGGGCAGTGTGACTCTCAAAACCTTTCATTAACTAGGTCCCAGTTCCCATGTGCGCTCCTGTCTCAGCATGGAGGATGTGGATGGGTTTCCAATGTTTAAAGATGGACCTTCAGCATGCCTGTAATCTCAGTATTTGGGGAGGCTGAGGCAGGAGGATGGCGAGTGCAAGCTAAGCCTGGGCAACTTCGTGATTTAATGAGATCTTGTCTCAACATGGAGAAGGGGCTGGGGATCTAGCTCAGGGCAAATGGCTTGGGTTCAACTCCCAATACTGGAAAAAAAAAAAAAAAAAGCAAAAAAGGATGGCCATTTCTCCACATGGGTCTGAAA
This sequence comes from Hystrix cristata, assembly GCA_004026905.1. Taxonomy (NCBI): domain Eukaryota; kingdom Metazoa; phylum Chordata; class Mammalia; order Rodentia; family Hystricidae; genus Hystrix; species Hystrix cristata. Next base: position 36,131 of record PVJO010007253.1, read on the forward strand.
CCCAGGCCTAGCACTCCACTGGATGTTTTAATCAAAGAAATAGTAGGCGATTCAGTGAGAGTGGTCCACCAGCTTGAGCATAGCAGGCTCCTGTGGGTTTCTAAGCTTGTGCCTTATGTGACCTTCACTTGCCACGGGGACTTTGGTGCCCATTCTGTGAGGAACATGGACTCCGGCCAACATTCCCAGGGCCTCTCTGGTCACCACACCCATTCATTCACTGGAACCTGCACAGCTCAGGTGTTTGCAAAGCATTGCCTCTGACTCAGGGAGTGATGGGGCACACCGGGAGGGCTGGACAGCTGGGGGCCTGATGCCTGTTGCACAGACAGGAGGCAACACGGAAGAACACACACCAGAAAATGGCGCCGTTTCCTGTAATGGTCAGAGATATGGAGCACAGTTAAGGTGACAGGGAGGGAGTGATGTTGGATACTGGGGATAGGGCCAGTGAGGGGAGCAGTCACAGACCTGATGCGGAGGGGAAGTCAGGCACAGGTCCCAGGAGACAGACGTCCAGAGGAAGGGACGTGAAGCAGAAGGCGCTAGCCATGGTAAAGAGGGAACACACTCCACTGCGCTGCCCAGGGCGATCCCCCCAGGAAAGCTGTAGGTTTCCACAGAGATGTGGTCAGCCCCATTTTATGGATGAGACCCTGGAACTTGTGGAGCCACTACCCAAGGTGCGGCCATGACCGACAACAGAAGCAGACATGGATGTGACCAAAGAAGACATTTCTGCTCTGCACCCAGGGATAAGGCTGGTCAAGGTCGAAGCCAGGGAGCTAGAACCCTAGGGCAGCCCGGGGTCAGGCCACTGGTGTGAACACTGAGTAAGAGGAACCAGGTAAATGGACACTTGTCTGGAATTGGTCAGTGTTGGGGGCTCTCTGTGCGGCAGTGCAGACTCTGGTGCCAAGAGTCAGGGAAAGTGCCAGGCAAGCACACGAAATCTTTTTCAAGAGGCTTCGGGGAGGAGCCTACCTTCCTAAGACTTCATCTTGTTGCCTCCTGAACCTACATGCAATTGCATGTGATATTTGCGTGCACACAGAAGTGTGTTCATGCAACGCTTGAAAAGGAATGGCCAGAGATCATTCAGAAAGAGGGAAGATAAATCCAGCAGGGCCCTTGGAAGAGATGGTAGCTGCACTAGAGTCCCTGGTGGAGTGTCCAAGCTGGGGCAGCCAAGGCCAGGATCATGCGCCAGAATTGCCAGTTGAAAGAAAATAAGAACCTTCTCAGGGAGATAACCGTCCTGCTCCAAATTTATTGTTTGGCTCCTCCTATAAGAGATGGCTTTTTTGACAGCAATTTTATGGCCAATGCTTAGGTCAGCTTCTGGTGGGAGGTATGATCTATCTTATGTGCAGGTGTGAACTACCAGTCTGGGTAATTCCAGGGTGTGGGAAGAGCACCGGCCAGCTTTGAGGCCCCACCCGTGTGGAAATCCTGCCTATTTGTTGGTCTTCAGCTCTCCCCTGAACAATTCCCAGAGCGCAGCCAGGCAGGGCGGCAGCTCCCCTCCGCCGGGGAGCCCCAGGGCTTGCTGTGGCCGGTGCAGACTTGGAGAAGCCAGGAGCCGACAAAAGAGGTATCACCCACTGCCTACACCCTCAAAATTGCCCTAGAGATTCCCTGCCTTGAGGGTCTGGTCTTAAACAAAGCAAACAGTACAAGCCCATGATAATTAAGGTTTTCAAGGTTTCTGCTTCAGTTATTTTACTCAAAAAACATAATCTCTAGGAGGCTATATGATGAAACTAGTATTTATAAAGGCTAAATGGCCTCAGCCCTGGGCCTTAGAGGGACAACTGGGGAGGGGTGAGGAGGCCAGAAGGACAGGAAATGCTTTCTACTCTAAGAATGTCCTGGCAGCCAGCCTTCTGGGCTCGCATGGGCTTCGGAAGATTGCCTGTACCTCCCTCCACCCCAGCCACCATGCCGCCATATTCCTTTCTGGGCTAATCCAGAACGTGACTCACTGAAAAGGCTTAGGAAATGTAGCTCTGCTTAAAAACATTCCAGTAGCTCAAGGAACCCTGTTCTTTTCAGGCTTCTCACCAGGAATATGTGTGTTTACATTCGGATATCCCTCTCCAATCTGGGGAGGGCCTGATCACCCACCCACCGAGGTATGTTCTCACCAGAATAAACAGGGCCTGTGGTCAGGAAGTCACACACCTAGAAACCCTAATGACTAGTTGGATGGGATACTCAGTCCCATTCGATTCAATTTAATAAGCACTGATCAGATTGAGTACCTTCTATACGGTAGACCTGTTGCTAGGCCATACGCTAAGTTCCAATACCCATCCACAAGCAGTAACTTATGGGAAGTTACAATTTAATAAGTCTTTCACCACCCTTCTCTCTTTGGTCTGTGCCACAGCCTGTGAGGTTCTGATTATTAATGTCATTTCACTGCCATCAGTGAGGCCCAGAGACAGTGAGTAACTTTCTCAGAGTCACACGAGTACTAAAGCCGTGGACATTGGGCTTGAACCCAGGGATTTAGGCTTTGGGTCGCACGTTTCTCCTCTTTACTGGGCTGCTGGTGTGGACGGGGCTAGTTAGGAGAACTGAAAAATGAACACTTTGCTTAAATTGGACAGAAGTGGTTTTTATTGATTCAGACCAACTTGTATTGGTCTGCTACATCTGCCGTCAAGACCCTAGCTCTGAACATTGGTGAACAAATTGATCGATATGTATTAACATGATCACACACATAAACACACGTGGTGACTTACCTACATTAAGCATTTCACACACACTTGTTTCACCTGTGCAGTCATATGAGGTAAATAATCTTCATCCCCACTCTACAGGGGCTCAGAGTACCTCTCTACTCCCATAACTCGGGAGAGCCCAAGACCCTGAACCCTGATCCTCCCCTTCCAGAGCTCCAGCCATGACTCTGCTCCTACCCACAGCAGTTCCCCACAGCCACGCGAGGAAGTGCCACCAACCAGGAAGCTTAGGACGAGATTCCTCCTCCCAGATCTGGAGACTACAGTCAGGCCTCCGGGGCAGTAGGATGGGGCTCCTTCTGGAGCCTCCAGGGTAGGCTCCATCCTTGGCTCTCTTAGCTTCCAGGGGCCCAGCTACTCCTCTCTTTTTCCAGGTCTCTGTTTCTCCTTTTTCTACAAGAACTCCTGGCAGACTTGATTAGGACCCGCCCTCATTCGGCGTGACCTCCTCCTCTCTCGGTCACATATACAAAGACCCTACGGTCACCTTCACAGGCGCCAGGAATTAAGACTTCAACATCCTTTCTTGGGAAACTCACTGGAGTCCCCCAAATACCCATCATCTTGCTTCCTACCCTTTCCCGTGTCAGATTCCTCTCTTACTTAAAATGAGAGTCACCTTTCAGCTGAGAGACATGAAGTATTGGAAGATGATAGAAGGGGAAACTGATCCCCAGGCAATGAAGGGGCTCCAACCTCCACTGCTTCCTTCCTCCAGTTCACCTGTCTGCATCTTGCTTTTTAGTACTTCCTGGGCTTTACCTTCCAAGCCAAGATGTGCTAATTAAATACAGAATTGGGTATGACTGAGTCTTTGGGAAACTTGACTTCCAAAGCTTCCATCTCTAAAAAAATAAAAATAAAAATAAAAACCAAGCAAATATTTCTTTTGTGATCTGGCAACAAAAGAAAAATCTATTTATTCTTCACTTAAACTTCCATGGTCCTAAAAATGATTAAGTCTCACACCCAATGTCTTCTGTGACTAACAGAGTTGTCTTCTATTGAGAATGTTGTTGTTCTTGTTTAGACTGTACTAGATCAAAGTCATAGTGTGGAAAGCCAATAACCTGATAGAAATATTCACTTTATTCCCTTCATGGCTATTTAAGTATCTAGCAGCGATAAAGTTGTGTGAAAACTCAAAATGTGCACAGCCCAAATGATATTAATATTCAGAAGTAAGTCTGAGCTTCAAGTTACTCAGAATCTACACTGCCCAGGCAGAAGCCTGCATTTCCAAAATAAATTACTTGTACAGTGCAATGTCTTGATGAAATATTCAAGTTTAAGCCCATTCTGTACTCCCAATTTTAAATACAGACACAGACCTGGGCTGCAGTTTCTCTGGCCGTATCTGAAAGTGAGCAGGTGCAGTGAATCCATCAGAGGAAGGTGGCAGAGAGAAAAATAATCCCCCCGTCAAAGTAAACTGCAGAAATCCATAAATAAAAACCAGAGCTACAGAAAAATCTCAGCCACGCAGGGAAGTTTCTACAGGCGCATTTAAATACTTAACTTTTCCTCCCAGCTTGGCGACTTAAGGCGCCTGTTTTAATAGACAAATATGTATGAACTTGACTTTCACCAAAAACCTGCCCATGGTTGCACCCAAGCATCTGTGTTTTCAACCAGCGCTGTACTTGGGAGCAGAAAATTGTTTGCAGGGCAATGAAAGAGGAATTAAAACTTTTGGTTGAATCAGGATTAGCTGTGTGCCGGAGGACCGGGAGGAGGACGCCTGTTTCCATTAGGTTTCCGCGTTCTCTCCCGGGTGGCCTTCAGTGTGGGAGCCGTGGGGAGCTTGGGAACGACCTGGTGGCCTTTTTCACAACTAGAGGAACAGGAAGTGCAAGTTTCGCCCAAGATGTGAAGATGCCAGAGCTCCATGAAGTCATTCACAGGTCCCTCGCCTTCTGGAGGGCTCCATCCCCTCCAATCCGAATGACTCGCTTCTGCAGGAAGCTCGTTCTCTTTAGCTCCTGGCACTTACACCACAGGCTGCTGCCCCTGCTGACAGTCCAGGGCCGACTCTGCCCCTGACCACACAACAGACCCAGCTGTCACTCAGCATCCGACTCTCAGTCTCCTCATCTTTGAGGGGCCCTTGCAAACCACCCCCCATCCCCACTGTAACAACGCAGGGTGTAAACAGTGCTTTTTATCGGTTGTTATAATTAGAATCGATTTCTTGCAACTGGAATCAGTTATGAGATTGTCTCACTTCTCTATTTCCTAATCAACACTCACAGCAATGGCTGTCACACGCGCCTGTGTCCCGAGACACACGTGGGTATGCGATTTTGTCATCTCGCCAACACTATAGGTTTTGCTCTCACAGTCCTAGATGGCACTGGTCAGCCACTGAAAGTAGCCCCTAGGTGGAATTGGTTTGTAATCCTAGCACTCTGGGAGGCTGAGGCAGGAAGATTCTAAAGTCAAGCCCAGCCTGGATAACTTGGTAATGTAGCAAGACTTTGTCTCAAAAACAAAACATATAAAAAAGTCTAAGGATGTAACTCAGTGCAAAGGCCCTGGGTTCAATCTCTAGTACCTTAAAAGGGAAAGGGGAAGCAGACACAAGATGCATGAGGCTGCTGCCCATGTAACATACCACCCTCCTTTTATAGGAACTTGTTTTTAATAAGTATAAGGAATACAATCTAAGTGCTGATAAGAAGTGGGGCATAATGAGTACACATGCCAGGAACATGGGAACATGGTTGCTGTGACATGATCAAGCATGACACAGTGTGTGTGATCGCATGTGGCGTGGACTCCCACAGACCGGTGGTGCGGGAGGTGAGCCCCCAGGGTTACCCCAAAAACTCTTGCCTGAGGACATGCCGTGTTGTGACATCACCTGGTCCACAGGAACTTCTCAGCACCATCGTGCGGCCCGCTGCTGGGTACAGGGCCCTCATTAAGTCCTGTTTGCTGCTCTTCTTTGTTTCCTTCGGCTCTCTCTTCTTGTTCCCTGTCGACTCCCTTCTTGTCTTCCTGCAGGCAGGAGGGACTCTGCGTTCTCCTAATCTCCCACTGCAGTCTACTCCTTGGAGTTTCTGTTTCCTGGACCCTGTCACAGGGCAGTTTAGGTAGAGTGTGGCCACTGGGGAGGCTCAGACACTTGACGTGGAGAGAAGGGAGAAGGAGGGGAACGGAAGGGGGGACTGGTGGCCCTGTTCACACCCCGCCCTGCTGCCACCTCCCCCACCTCACCCTCCGTACCCTCAGGATGTCCTGGGACAAGGCCATGCATCACAGGGCCTCATCCTGGGCAGCCTTGCTGAGGATGCCGCGGAGCTCACGGACATAGCTGTCAGCCGTGCACCCCCAGCCCTCACCCCAGTCCCATTCTTAACCCCAGCGAAGCCCCTCCACATTGTGAGCCCCCGCTGTAATTTCTTTAACAAAGGCCGAGCTTTTCTGACCACACTATCACAAGTATGATATCTAAAGGAAAAATGAGGACCGAGAGAGGAGGCACGGCGAGTCTGGCACCCAGCGAGGCAAGTGTGCTGCCCCGCACTGGCGACCCCGGCTGTGGTGGACTTGGCCGGGAACGCCCAGCTGGACTGAGTTGGTGCGGCTCTGGCATAGAGGATCCACCTGAGGACTGTTGCCAACACAGTATAAAGGAGAACGGAACGGAAGGTGGCGCCGGCTGTTTCCCAGGAGAAGCTCTGTGGTGGCTGGTCCTCCTGAGGGGGACACAGCTGTTCTCATCGCAGAAGGAGCTCGGGGCCTTGCTGTCATCGAGGATGGCTGCTGTTTGCTTCAGGCGAGCTCTGGTCTTCATCTCTGCTGTGAGCATCGTATCCTGGCTCCTGTATAGATTTTTTCAGCCTTTTAGTGCAGACACAGATGTAGAGGGGACAGTGCCGTGGGATCCCAGCCCCTTGATTGGCTCTTTCAGGTCTCTAGTGCATAGACGTTCTGCATTCTCCCTGCATTTGGTTTGTGTATGAATGTTGTAACCTGAAAATGTCCTGTATTAAATCTGCTATCTTGCAAACCACTGACTGACTCTAGAAAAGTAACTAATACACCAGCGCTGGCCCGCCCCCTCCACTGCACTGATCACTGCCCCTACTCTGGGTCCCTGTCCCCCATTCCTACATACCCCTGGGCAGACAGCAGCTTGCCTGCACACAGACAGACACTCTCTCCTTTTAGACTGAAATTTCCTGTGCCTGGATCTATGCATGTGTCTGCTGTGTGTGTGCGTGCGTATCCCCTCTGCGTGCACATGTCCGCATGTATGTATGTCTGTACCGCTGAGAGATGAGCGGGTGGAGAGAACAAGAGGGATCTCATAGTTGATCCTGGACTTGACTGCAAGGAGTAGCTGTGTCTCTTTAACAAATCCCAACCCCCACTAGAAGCCTACCCCGGGCTCCTACCCCAATCTCCCCTCTACCCGCAAGTGCCATGGCCACAGGGACCTTGGCTTGTTCGCTTCTGCCCTAGCATCCAGCCCAGAGCCAGGCACACGCCATGTTCAGCTCCAGCGTTTGTAGATTAGCCAGCGCGCACATGCGTAAGGCCCAGCCACCGTCTTACCCTAGATCACAAGACCTTTCTTTGCTGGTGTCACGGAGCCAGGCACCCTGGTGGACCCTCCGCACTGCACCTGAACGCTGTGACGGTCTCCATCAGCCGGGACAGCCAGACAGGGCGGCCACGGGGGCTGCAGATTGCCTGCTTCCGAGGGCACCTGGGAGGTGAGGTGAGTGAGCGCTGCCGCCCGCCTCAGTGGGCGATGTTTTATCTCCAAATATAATGTCATAAGAAGTGATAATAAACACGCCACACGGGAAGCAAATCATTCCTTCTCCTAACTGCTGTCCTGCTCGCGTTGGCTGCTATGAAAGCCTGAAACAAATGTGACCTTTTCAAGGAAACTACATTTTTAAAGCTAAGTGGGTACTTTTTAAAAATGTTAAATGATGCTTCGGGAGAATACTAGCATTTTTCTCAAAATAGCCAACAGCAGCTGTTTAATAGTCTTCAGGTACATTTAAATAAAAAAGAGAGAAGATTACAATTGGGAAGACAGCGAGAGGTGTTGCTCTCACTCAAGGCCCTAAGAAAATTCCATTTAAGTCCCTCTGTAGGTCGGAACTGTACAGTTTTGTATTTTGCTTTCAATTTTATGAATATTTCAAAAACAGAAAAGACGGGTTCTCATCTTCCCTTTTTTCTCTGAAGCCCCTCACGTGTCTTTTAGGCCAAGTATACAGGATAACGGGTCATAGCAATTTTTGCAAATACATCCAATTAGCACCAAATGGGGAAAAAAATAAATCAAAAGTACAAGAAGGGAAAACAAACAGCACTCTTGCGGCTCTAGGATGCTCAAGTTATTTATTTAACCACAATGCTCCCAACGAGAGCAGCTCCATGTTCAAATGCCTTCTAATGAACGGGAGCCCAATTTCTTTTGGCAAATTTCATCATAAACTTGTCCTAGCTCCCGTAGCCTTCCACTGATTTTAAACTCAAACACAACTACTGCCATTCACTGTTCCCTTTCCGCAGTTGTAAAGGGAGCAAAGAAAGTACTCGGTCCTGGAGCTGATAAGGACGCGGGCTTGAGTGACTTTTTGAAGATCACACAGTCAAGATCTTTGCCACAGAATCTGCTATAGCAAGGTTTAGGAATGACGTTTCCAGTTAGTCCTCTGTGTCGATTTGATACCATCAAGACAGTGGGCTCAGGATCCACAGAGGTATTTGCTAAGCCAACACAGTGTGCAGTTCAGCTGGGGGAAAAAAGCAAAACTCACACCCATGAGAATGTACCCCAAGCCTCCAAATCCCTCCTTCCTTCAATGGCAATGTATAGGTCACCCCCAATGCATCCTCTAGCACCCCCTTAAATCTGGGCATTCAGATTATGGTTGCCGTTTTCGACAGGTCCCAGTATCTGCAGTATGTCTGTTGCAGACATGTTGAACCCAGCAAGGACCCAACGAAGCTAATTGTTCTCGCTAAAGATCCCAAGAAAGTCCCATGTTGTCTGTTGTCTGTAGGTTGGAACCGCACTAATTTGCTGTTGCTTTGCAACTGCGTGAACTCACAGTCTAATGGCTGCTCCAGACAGGTCCCCAACATCACCCTAACCATGAGGTGGAGCAGGGACTTCCAAGCATCTGACCACAGGCCCAGTCTCCTCCTCGATGTCCCGTTGCCAGAGGTCCCTGGGAGCCATGCAGGTCCTCTGCCCTCTGCGAGAGGGCACCACTCTGCTCTGTGCCTTCTGTGTTGCCTGCACTGACAAGGGCCTCTCCTGGGCCGGGCTCCTTGCTTCAGCCTGAAGAACATCTGGAATCATTTGCATCCCCCAGCAGAGAAAGTTTCTTTTCAGCACCCTGCGTGCAGCGGTTGTCTTCTCCCAGACTCTCTCCTTGCTGCAGCCCCCGGAAGTATGTGTGGTGGCCGCTCTCGGCTAGGGGATGGCTTCCTTCTCTCCAGTTGATGCCCTTCTCTCTGCACCCTGCACCTCACCTTGTAAATTATGAAGGGACAAAGGCCTTCAATGCTTCTTGTGTAGAAAGGCTCTGGGGCTCGAGGCTGAGAATAGCACGGGCCGTGCTACTCTGTGTCCACATGACTGCTCAGTGACCAACCACCCAGGCCCGTGACAGCCCCACGTCCCAAAGCTAAGCAGGGTTCAGGACAGCCAAGTCCTTCTCCACATCTCTTTTGTCGTCCTGCACTCCCCCACACTGTCCCTGCGGCCCTGCTGGCCAGGCGAAGAGACAAACGCCCAAGATCTCCCACAGCCACAGGAAGCAGAAGTCATGCTCCATCTTAGTCCCGGAGGTCCCCAGCTCACCAGGGACAGTGCTAAGATCATGACGCCGGTGGCAGAGCCAGGACCTCTGCTCCTAACCCTCCCTCTCCTGCTGAGCAGAAAAACCCCCCAAATTCCAGCTCCAGTGACAGGATCAGCCTCCTGTGCTGCCTTTTCAAGACTCTTTCCTACTCCAGCCCACACCAAGTGATTGCCCCAGTTACTTGTCCTATCTGCCTCTTCCACTGCACCATGGGCACACCCCAGAGTCTTCTCCTTACCAGCTTCCTCTCCCCTCCCGACCCTACTAGGCAAATTCCCTGTGATTATTTCCTTTCTCCTTCCTCTCCACTCTCCTTCCTCTCCTGTTCTTCTCTCTCTTTCCGTCTCTCTCTCTCTTCTTCCCTCCTACCTTTCTCCCTTTGTCCAATTGCTTAAGAGGCTCACGTCCTACACCATGCCAAGCACTGTGTTGAGCCTTGGGACAGAATGTTGAGATGACCAGAGGCCCCTATCTTTAGGAAACTAACATTTTACTGGGGAGTATGACATGGTTAAAAAAAAAAAAAAGAAGAAGAAGCTGAGTGTGGTGGCACATGCCTGTAATCTTAGCACCCACCTGGGAAGCCAAGGCAGAAGGATTACAAGTTTGAGCCCCAGCCTGGGCAGTATATCAACTTAGCCATACCCTGAGTCTAAATTTTTAAAAAGGACTGGGGATATAGCTCAGTGTGAAGGCCCTGGATTTGATCCCTAGTACGAGAGAGAGAGATTGAGCTATAGACTCCAATCAATTAATTAGTTAATTAGAGTAAATGCAACTCCTAATTCTATAATTCACTAAAAGTGACATTGTGGTAAATGATATAACATCCTTCCTTCCTGGGTTCCTCATAAACTAGAAACTATTCAGCCCATTCTGTCGAGTTATAAGACTCGAATTGATAAATATTTGTAAAGCAACCGTCACCTTCCAGGCGACCAGTAGATGCTACTATTTTTATCATGGAGCCTATCTTCTCACACAACGGTATCAAAACTTAGATTTTGGAAATGGCAAGCATCCGCTCCTCATTATGTGTGCGGCTTACATCTTATAAATTACTCGTATGTGTAAATCTTCACTTCTAAGGGTATGAAGTTTCAGTGAGATCTCATTTTTTCTTGTATTTTTAGATAATAACAAGCATAACTAGAAGTTCTAATATGTTTTCCCACACTGTAGCACATCATTTTTGCCGCCCCTATAAGCAATCACCCCATTTTGAGATTTTAGGTAGAAAATGTGGAATTCAAGGTAATTTATGAGTGAATGTCACAGGAAAAAAAAATACCTTCCCAAATGCTCTGCTGTCCTCACTCTCAGGAGTGTCATGTTAATAAAGGTATTGTCCAGTTGGTAGAGGAGAAACTGAAATGTCCAACAAACATCAGAAACAAAGCTCATTCTCAGTAGGAATCAGGGAAACGCAAATTAAAATGGCGAGTTTGTCTTTCTGAAGCATCAGATTGGAAAATATGAAGAGCCTTCAAACACCATGTACTAACAGGGACACAGGAAGTGGAAATTTCCAGTATCGCTGGTGGGCGTGGCCCCTGAATGATAACATCTTCTATTAGACAAATTTTGTCCATGTCTACTACGGCAGAAATTGTGACGACCGTGTGCACTAGCGGTGCACCTTAAAAAAGAGTTTATTCAATTTGTTTTGTTGCAGCAGTCTGTGATGCTGATAAATATGTGTATTGGTAAATGTATGGATGCGTGTGTATATATAAATGTAAATATAAATATATACAATAAAGTACGCAGGATTGCAAAGCAAGCCAATTATATTGAAAACAGCTATAAATGTTTGAAAAACAAATCTTTCACATTGCAATATATGCGTTCTTTCCTAACCCGTTAAAATAGAAGTCTAGTAACGTTCTCATAATTACTGTAATTTTGAAGTGCTGATGCTCATAAACGATATTTTCAGATACCTTCAGCAACTGTAATGCGATTCAAAACTGATTCCTGTTGCTTTCAAAGCCACAGCACAGCTCATGCTACTGGAGTTTGGTTATTCATAGATGAAGAAATGCCAAGTTTCAGGTGAAGGTTAGCAAAAACAGAGATTAATTTCTTTCTCTTTTAAGTACCGGACACCCCAATTCTGTAATCTTGTCCTACAGAACTCTCCCCGAATGTTTATAAGAAGACATGCCCACTGCTGATGAAAACTGCGTGTGACAGAAAGGGATAAACAAAAGGATTGTATTCAAGACACAACACACTACAAAACAGTTAAAGATCACCAAGCTGGGCATTTAGACCCCTGAAACATATTGCTGAGTGCACAAAGCAAGATATGAGATAAAGGAACTGTAATGCGTGTACATCCATCTGTGTACAAAAACTATGGTGTACAGCAATGCTATTTACTACTTATGGTAAAAAAAAATCTAATAAATTTGTATGTGATAATATACTAAAACATGCACTAAAGGGATTCACTGACATGCCTGATAAGTATTACCTTCAGGGAAAGAGAGAGGGAAATCAGAGTCATGTGGGAAAAAAAAGTGACCTCAAACTTCTCAATTTGTATGTATTCCAGATCGACGATAGATAAGATAAACAGATGATAGATGGGTGCATGGATGCACGAACAGAAAGGATGGAAAGAAGAAAGGAGGGAAGGAAGTGAAAAAAAGGAGGGACGGAAACAAGGTAGGAGGGAAGAAAGAAAGAGAAAGAAAAGAGAAGAAAGAAAGAAAGAAAGAAAGAAAGAAAGAAAGAAAGAAAGAAAGAAAGAAAGAAAGGAAGGAAGGAAGGAAGGAAGGAAGGAAGGAAGGAAGGAAGGAAGGAAGGAAGGAAGGAAGGAAGGAAGAGAGAGAGAAAGAGAAAAGACGGAAGAAAGAGAGGGAAGAAAACTTCCCTATGTTGGGTGTATTATACATTACTTGAAAAAGAAGTACAGATGTATGTAGCTGTAGATATATAAATATGTATAAATACATTATGTATATATTTTTCTTCAAGAGTTCCAAAAAGCACTAATTTCTCAATTTTAAGACCACTCTTAATCACCTAAATCTTTTTTAAGTTCTTAAAGCACCAAGAAGACAAAATGAAAATAAATGTGCTAAGTGTATTGTTTGCCATTTAGTTTCCCCATAATTTCAAAATAACTTTAGGCAAGAAGAGTAAAAGTCAGACCTACTGGCAACAATATTTAGTATCATTTTTACAACTCCATGGGTCGATTAGTTGCAACTTTAATAAGTGTTATCCTCATACGCTGGGATGTGGAAATAGAAGTTGGGAAGAGAACAGGAGACCTCAGAATATGGTCATACATCCCCAAAAGGCCAGTTCGAGTTGCACCAAGAATACATCAGTCATTTTGTAAACGACATCAACCTCGGGGAAGAACTGGCTTGCGTGCTCTGCTGGTCTATCAGGGCCACGGTGCAAAGCAGGGCCTGCCTCAGTCATTCGTATTTCTTGGCTTCAAAGCCAAACCTGGCACCTGCTCTTGCAAAGGTTGGTCACAAATATCTCAGCAACCACACAAGATAATGCAGGTGAGGGATAAATCTTTGGAATTAAACAACATGGGAAGATTATGCAAAAGCTGTTTCCAGTTATGAAAAAAAAATCATCCTGAGTAGAGGGAGCAAGCTCGAGGTGGCCACCCCACTGGCTCTACATCATTGTAGTAGGCTTTTAAAATTGTGACTGTCGGGAGGTGGGCGGGCCTTTTGCAATGACAGGTTCCAAAACCCGTGTCAGAGGGACTCTTTGATGTCACATAGTCAGCAACTCTGCTGCTTGAATTAGGTTGCTGATGATGATAGCTGAAGACTGCAATATGCCGGGCACTTTTTACGTACCTTCCATTCTTTCACTCAGTCTGCACATCAAATTACAGGAGTCAATTGTCTTATAAAGATGAGAGATTTATGTAGCTCAGGGCTCTGGAGTTCCCAGTGCAGATCAGGCAGCCCTCATTTTGGTGTCTGGTTGGGGAACTCCATGGCGTGGAGGAGAGTGTGACACATCATGGGTCAGAGAGCAGAGACACAAGAACAGAGGTGTCCATGAGCCCCTCTAAGGACACATCCCCACTGGGGTCACCTCTTAAAGGTCCGCGGCACTCCCCAAGACCTCCAGGCTGGGGACCAAGCCATTCCATATGAACACTCATCCAAACCATACATAGCTCAGGGTTCCTTGGTTTCTGTTCACACTGGCCCTGGTCCCCTCCCTAAGAATTGATTCCCACATTATATATTTGCAGGCAGTTTTCATATCTTTCCATTCTAAGTGTCCCCAGGCTGTACAGCTTTTCTGTGGCTCCCAAGAGTCTGAGTCCAGATGGCCACACACCCATGGAACACAGTGATCCTAGCATGTCCTGGTCAGCAAGACAAGGCCCTTACTGTTCTAGATAGTCTGTGTGCACCCCAAACCTGACCTGAGAGCTGTGGTCTTGGGCACATCAAATACTGCCTCCCTTAGCAGGGGGCACATGGGAGAAAATGGCAAGTGACACTGGAAATGCTACTAGAGCCTCGCCGATGCTGTGCTAACTCATCTGGACATCACCCTCGGGACCTGGAGCCCCGCTGTCTGTTTCCCAGCCCAGGAACATGATCCAGTTGTAAAAGGAGTATAAGGAAGGCTTGGATAAGACAATGATGCGGAGAAAGGAGAACTAGTAGGTCATTAAGCAAAGGAAACTAGAAGCAAGAAACACCTGTACCAGTTGGTGAGCAGGTAAGAGACCGCACACTCCGGGGTGCAGCAGAATGACCTTGAAGTGTGCTAAAGCCTCAGTCAGCAGACCTCCAAGGGAGACCAGGCCACCTGCCTTTAACAAGCCCCCGGTGTCCAGAGATGTACAGAGGCTGGCTTCAGGGTGAAGAGACGCAAGGGGCAAAGGAGAGGAGAGCCTGCAAATGAACACAGGGCGTCCGGCCCCGGAAGCTGGGGGGGAGAGCTGGCTAACGTAGGTCGAGCCTCCTTTGTCTGCGGTGCTTGGGACCAGAAGGGTTTCAGATATTTTTCAGATGCTGGAATATTTGCATATGCATAATGAGACATCTTGGCAATGAGACTGAAGTCCGAAAACAAAATTCATGTATGTTTCATTTACACCTTGTAAACAGCCTGAAGGTAATTTTGTGAAGTATTTTTAGTGAGTCTGAGTTTTGACTGCCGCCCATCACGTGAGGTCAGGTGTGGAATTTTCCACTTGTGCTATCATGTCCACACTCGGATAGTTTCGGGCTTTGGAGTAGTTTGGATTTCAGCTTTTCAGGTTAGGGATGCTCAATGCATACAAACACCACGAGGACACAGGAGGAGGGGAGAGATCAGGGAAAAGAGAATTATTTTCTTTTTACATGCTAAGCTTGCATGGTCTGTGGGACTTCTAGGTAGAGAGTTCCAGTAGGTGCTTAGGAAGCAAAGCTGGAACCCACTAGGTGAGATCTATTTTGGGTGAATTTCTTTCAGATCTATAAAATACAGACTCTATGTTTTAAATTTCAATTCCAAATAATGCTTTTCAACTATTTAAATCCAAATTTCTTGACTGGGATGAAGGCAAATGCTAAAAGGACCGATATAAACTCACACTGATCCTACACTTTTCAATAACTGTCTATTTTAAAAATGTATGTACTGCCTTCAAGAAGCACAAGTCTTACCCACCCCAGGCAGTGGGCGATAGTGAGGATGGAAATATCAATGTGTTTTTTCGCAGGTGCTGGAAAATAAATACAAGTCGGGAAAAAAGTAATGAATCAACCTGAAAACACAGTGGGATGTTAACCTCCTGGAGTAATAACGGCGCGCTCTCTGCCAGGGCGGACTGCACGTTAGGAAGGTATTTGCACCCAACTTTGTTCCCATGAAAAGCCTCGAAGTATTCAGTAATAAGAGCTGCTGGCAGGATCCTGACAATCTTTAAAAATATCTACCCTCAGAAACAGCTTGTCATGCCAGAGTTATCTCTTCTGCAGACAGCAGCTGAAAGCGCCCAGGGCACAGGCTGGATGCGAAGAAGAAGCCAGAGCAGTCCAGGGGAAGGTGGCGCTAGGAGAGGGCCCTTATCAGGTCCCGGCAGACCTCTGGCCGAGAGGCCAGGGAGGCCACTGCTGGGAAAGCCGTGACTCAGAGGCAGGAGCACCGCAGTTTCTCCTTGTGTTTGCTTGGAAGAAAGGGGCCAGGGGACGCTGCCTGATGGGGCTGACAATGGCACGCTCTGTTTTGGAAATCATGGCCCCTCTCTCAAGGAAACATCTCAACACTCCTGCATGGCATCACATTTACCAAGATACAGGGTCTGTACTTATTGTTTTTGTTAATCTCTCCCAGCACCTAGCACAAGGCCTGGTATGCAGTTGTCCAGTAAATGCTGGGTGGATGGATGGACACACAGATGGACGGATGGGTGGATGGATTAGCTGCAGTGGAATATAAGGACCAGAAAGGCCAAAGTGCTCTGATCTGAAGGAATGAGCTTGGTAAAGGCGAAACCTGTGAAGAGAGGAGGGAAAGGCAATGAGCGGGCCCGGGCACCACCTGAGCAAGAGTCAGGATGCGGGGCCCAGAGGCCCCAGTGGCAAAAGCTCACACATCTCCTGAGCCTGGTGTTCGCAATCTCCAAAGAGCACAAACCCATAGTCTGTGCTACCTGAACATACATCCACACACATTTCTAAATCACCCTGCCTTGTTTTGACTTTCAAAAGGATACCAAACTAGCAGCCTCTGATGGACTTCCTTTCAGCTACTCACTGCGGTCATTCTGTGTGCTGGATGCCAGCGGTCAGGGAAATACACATTTCAGAGTCTGGATACCTTTGAACCAGTCCATCTGATGATGGTTTGGCACAACCTTTATTTGATGCTCGCACAAACTCTACAAGGATGCACTATTAAAATTAATAGTTTACTGAAGAGCAGCCAGAGGGTCCAAAGATAAAGAAGAAAGGCTCCCCAAACCATCACTTCCACCTAGGACTTACAAAGGGTGATCAAAATATACAGTGGATGTTTAAATTTTAAAAAGTATTACAGTACAAAGCACATTGCTATTAATCTCCCTCAAAATCCTCTTGCTTGTGTCGAACACACTGATCCCATCACTCTTGTCACTTTCTGAAGCTGTTCTGGAAGTTCTCTTTTATAAGATGCAATCAAAAATATGGTGAATGCTGTTGCCGGGTGGTATCCGACAGACAGGCAGGCTGGTAAAAATACTACCGAGTCCTCATCCACCTTATTCACCTGACCTGGCGCTGTGAAACTTTGGGTCTTCCCGCGTGAAGATGACCATGAAACATAAACAGTTCGAACTGATGCAGGACATTGCGGCAGCTACGACAGCAAAATTAAAGACACTCATGAAAAAGCGCTTCCAGAGCTGCTTCAGGAAGGGGCGATGACGATGGGACGAGTGTGTTTGGAACGAGGCACAGGGGCATTCTTGGCAATGTGTCTTTTACTGTAATGATTTTTTAAAGTCCAAACACGCACAGTATTTTCCAGCCATACCTCGTATGTTCCGTTCCTTGGGCAAATCTGGCTGGAGGGAGCCTCGGCGAAAACTCAGGTCAGACCGAACTGGTCATCCCTGCCGTCCCCGCCCTGGCTGAAAGAGTGAACCCCCCCACCCGAGGTTAGGAGGAAAGGCCTGGAGCCCATCCCTGGGTCTTCTGGGACAGAAATGCGAGGCCCGTCCAAAACAGGAGGCTAGGCAACTCTGTCCTTTCAAAATCGGCACAACTTTGGGTGATAATCTCATTTGTGGTTCCTGCTCTCCTTCCATCAACTGCCCTTGCACTGTAAAGGTAGAAGGTGCCAAGAAGGAAAGCTCTGCCTCGACTTGTACAGCTATAAAATGGGTCTACGACACCTTCCTTCCAGGGTTTTTGTGAGTGCTGAGTGATTCGCAGAGGTGAAGTGCTTTACACAAAACAGCACAGCAGAGACTCAGGAAGTACCAGCTATTCCTTTGCTTGCCTTATTATTTTTTTAGGATTTTTGGGGGGGTGCTGGGCATCAAACTCAGGGTCTTGTGCTTACAAGGTAAGCATTCTAACCACTGAGCTAAATCCCCAGGCCCTATTTCTTTAGCTTTTAAAGGGTTTCTGTTGTTATTATTTGGGGTTTTGTTATTGTTGTTGTTGGTGGTGGTGTGTATGTGTGTGTGTGTGTGTGTGTGGTGCAGGGGATGGAACCCAGGGCTTCTTGCGTGCTAGGCGAGCACCCTACCACTAACCTACAGCCCCAGTCGTTTTAATTTTTTTTTAAATTTCAAGTAAGGTCTCACTAAATTGCCCAGATTGAACTTGAATTTAAAATTCTCCTGCTTCAGCCTCTTGAGAAGATTATATTTTAGTTTTTAAGAGATTGTAACTGTCACATGTCCAAGAAGATGTGATCTTGATAATTTACACACATCAAGCAGAGACAGGGCCTGGGCGCCTGTGGGGGCAGCACATGCTGGATGTGGGGGGTCCCCACACAGTGTGCTCTCTCAGGCTGAGCCCAACACAGGACAGGCGAAGGGGTGTCTGGGCGCAGAGTCTCTCTCGGTGACCCCCTGGGCCCACCCCGCAGTTGGCTAAATGGCCAGAGTCTGCAGTCTTGACTAACTGGTCAGCCTTAGTAACTCCGCACACTTTCCCAGCTTGGCCGCCCCCTCTGCAGAGCTCACTCTGACAGAGCATGCTCGCCGGGTGGGAGAACAGGGCCGTGTGCTCACTCACATCGAGCACGGAGCGTGTGAAGCCAGCAGCGCCATTCCTATTCCGCCATGGAGACACCGGAAGTGAAGGGCTGAGAACACAACCCATCTATGCGTTGGCAAGTGCTACAGCCATCCAGGAACACAGAACACAACTTCTCTTCCGTCAGCTCTGGGTCCAGAGAGCTTGCTCCTCATCTGAGTGTGAGAGCCAAGAAAAGGGGTCTGACTGAAAAAGCGATACTCCACAGGAAAGCAGGGGAGAAAATACTAGCTCGAAAGAGTAGTAAGTGAAAGCAGAACACAGAAAAGCATTCGGTGCCGAGATTTTTTTTTTAAAAAAAGGAATGTTGGTGTTGGGGGCATCTTCTGCAGGAGATAGCCAGAACTGACAAATAGCTACAAAGTTAAACAACAACTAAACGAGAAGAAAAAGGAGAAAAGTGCAAACCAGGAAGGACCATGTGAGCTCCCCGAATGCCTAAAATTGCAGCAAAGGTGTTAAAGAGCAGAATCAGAACTGTGAAAAATAAGATAAGTGACATGTAGAGCAAGCTTGACTGGGTCTTTTAAAATTCAGACCAGAAGACAAAGAACTGAAAATACTCGAGAGAAGAGGAGAGAAGGTACTGAGCACATGAAAAATGCCAAACATCTTGAGTTAAAGGGGATCACGTGAAGCTAAAACAGCTGGAATCCAAGTGGCAGCTAGATTTGAAAGACACCAGAACATTTCAGTCAGGGAAGCGGATCCTATTTAAGTGGGACAAAAATCACAGAAAAGCTGGGCATGGTGGTGCACACCTGTAATCCCAGTACTTGGGAAGCTGAGGCAGGCTGATCGCCACAAATTTGAGACCTGCCTGGCCTACACAGTGAGTTCCAGGCCAACCTGAACTACACAGCAGGACCCCTTCTCAAAGAGACAAAAAAAAAAAAAAAAATCACAGAGAGAGAAACAAATACTGGCAAAATCAATGAATTGTAAGGAGAGAGCAGAAAAAAAAAAAGAAAGAAAGAAAAAAAGTCCTTCAAGTACCCAAACATGCACCTTAGGTCCCTTATAAAGGACCAAACCTCCAGACAGATTCTATACTGTTTTAGCTAAAACCACAAAAGATCAGAGAACAACACTTACTGAGGTTTGGGGAGCAAAATTCATGGTCCATCAGTGTTACACCCAGCACAACCGTCTTCCACATGTGGATGAATTGCAAAGTCTTGCCAACCAGCAAAAAGGTGAGCACACGCCTGCTTCTAAAGATGTAGCTGAATATGGCTACAAAATCACAGAGATTAATCAAAATTAGGGTGTGAATAATGACATATAAACTGGCAGTGAGTTTTATTAAAGCCAGTAGAACCCAGAGTTAGATTGAAACTGCTTGAGAATTTCGGTAACAGACTGATTAAGACTGTAAGATAAACACTCTCACTGCTGAAAGTTATATAAACAAGGTATTTCGCCAGAAAAAAATCATTTAACAATTTATACCACCAGCCTTAAAATATCTATATGTATTGATTCAAATAGTCCAATTGAAAACTTCATACTAAAGAAATAACGAATACTATTCTCTAATATTTAGGAAATGTTCATTTCCTCTCTGACAATAACATTAAAAATTAAGTATTACCTATAAGTCTCCAAAAGATAAGAATAACTCAGTGAATTATATGGCAAACAATGAAACTTTAAATATCTTTATTAAAAAATGCTTAAAGACAAATGCTAATTATACGATGCTTAGTAAAAATTGCATAAATATTACTATTTCAATTTTTAAGTATACTAAAGATGCATTCTTGGTTACAGGTAACTGCATATTCAGATAAATGTGCAGAATTTTTAAATTATGAAAACATTAACTGTTTTATCCACTATCTGCAACAGGGTTCATTTTTTATATATATCAATTTAAATTATTCTCTATGGTCAGTTCGGTTGGGGAGAAATCTACAAATTTCTACAAAGAAATTCTAAAGTAGGCATGGGAAACAGAAAATGTCTGTGATTAAATTTAGAAGCTACAGAAAGAAAAATAGCAAAAAGAAAGCAAGAAAGAGAGAGAAAGGGAAGGAAGGAAGGAAGGAAGGAAGAGAGGGAGGGAAGGAGGGAAGGGGAGGAGGGAAAAAGAAAGAAAGAATACTTTTAAAGGTAGAAGAGCAGTGATCTTATCTTCAAAATCAGTAAGGGAAAAGAGCCAGGAAGAGCTGCCTTATCTTTTCCCCAGCATTTTCCCAGACAGCCCTCTTCCACTACTACCCACAGACCTGTGGGCCCCAACTCCTGCTGGGGTGCAAGGTAGTTCCAGGGGAGGATGGAGATGAAGACCTGAGCCTGCAGGATTGTGTGGCAGATGAGGCACCAGGCTTCCACCCAGGGAGTGCCCTGGGCACATGGCGAGAGGATGGGGGCAGAGGCTCCTGCGGCAGCGTGCGATGAGCTCTCTGGAGCCCGTCCAGGTCTAACACGGATCGGAGCCTTTCCAACCTGCGGCGCACCATGTGGGTCAGGTAGCTGTGAAGATCTGCTCATCGCAGATGGAGAACCAAAGGCAAAAGCAAAGGAGGACTTTTCCCCTGAACTTCCACCCACCTCTGCAGGGTGGAAGGAGCACTGCTCATGCCTCCTCCAGCACCCTACCTCCCTGCCCCCGAGCCCAGCCCACAGTTCTCTGCAGGTGCCCCACCTGCCCCGCTCCCCAAGCACGCTGGTCCATTCCCCTCCAGACTTCAAAGAACTGACTTCGGATTTTACACTCTTGACACTGAGTCACTCTCTTGTTGCTGGGACTCAACACCTGGCACCAGCAAATTAAAGGCAAAGAGGTTTACTTGGGCTCACGCTTCAGTCCATAGTCCCCTGGATCCAAGGCGGGACAGCATGGCGGAGGGGCATGGCAAGGTGGACAGGAAGCAGAGAGCGGAGGAAAGGAGGAGCCCAGCAGGGAGGTACTGTGAACCCTTCCACACCCCCAGTGAGCCTCCTCTTTTGACCGGACCCACCTCCTAACTGCCAGCCAGCTGTAAACCCAATAATCCAACCACCCCCTCTCCAAAGCCCCACCTATGAACATTCAACTATGTTCTTTTATTCAGCACTTAGGAAGGCATCTTTCACAGCTATGTCCCAACCACAGAGGGAGAGCCCGCCTTGCTTCTACTTTGCTGGTTCTCCTCAGCCTGCATGGCGGCCATAGTAAAGATGGCGGTAAGTGGGTTCAAGTTATGGCAAAACGACTGGGGCATGTGAGGAAAACGCCTCCTGTTTGCTGATGCTACCTGCCCATCCATCAGTGATTCATAATTACACACAGTCACAGAGAATAGATTCTGGATGTGTTCATCCCGAAACCAACAAGACTCACACACAAGTCACCTTCCCGGCAGGTGGCCAGAGAGACAGCAGATCTCAAGAGCCTGCTCAGGACACGACCCAGAGCTACACACAAAGGGCCTGAAGGGCTTCCTCCTCTCTCTAGGGGGCCCTTCTGTCACCTGGTCCCAAGCTGGAGTCCCAGGGCCCAGCCCGGAGCTCTGTAACCTTCATCCCCTCTTCACTCACCGCTCTCCACACAGCTAAGCTCTGCTCCCAGGCTGTCCGGGCTCCTCGCTTTCCCCTGTCTGAAAGCTTCGTCCCTCTGGTCCTCCTTCGAGAACCTTCTTGGATCCTTAGATACAAAAGTGCTTCCCAAGATGGAAGAGAACAACAAGGAATCTTTATTACATATCCACCAAATGCTACGCACTGCAGCCCATGGCCATGCTATGATTAATAATGAAATCTTTAAGAACTAAAATAATTTTTTTTTAAAAGCCAAGAGACTTGAAATAATCCACTCTGTGTCACACACTGGTCAGAGGAAGTGAACCCAGGATTAAAACCGGGGCTGCCTGTCCCCAATTTCTGTATCCTTGCCATGGACACAGAAAGAGGTGTGAGGACATCCCCAGAAAGAGGCAGTGCTGGTTCTGCATGGTGCTGCTCACTGTGGCCTAAGGCAAAGGAGGAGAAGAGCAGCCAAGAGGAGAGGAGGTTTCAGGGTGCTTTCCCTCCTCTCTCCCAAGGCCCAGGACCCCTTACCACCCAGTGGAGCAGGGACGAGTGCCCAGCAGGCTGAGCTCAGGACAGGCCCAGCTCCGCACCCCCTTTCTTCCTGCTTCTTCTGCCATCGCCCTGCCTGAGTTTGGGCCGGTGCTGCTGAGAAAGGCGGTGTGTGGAGCCCCCGGGACTGCCCAGGGGAGTCCTTGCTGCCACACACCTGTCACCCGACAGTCTCCTCCTGGAGACAGCTACCCAGACCTCCAGCTCTCCCGGAAGCCAGTTTCTGCTGAGCTTTCACTGAACAAAGCCCTGGAAATGTGGGGCCGACAGAATCCACACGGCACCTCCTTCGGCAAGCTGAGAAGGCTGGAGACGCCCGTTGGGTCATCAGCCAGCTCAGGGGAAGGTAACCGCGTCTCGCTCAGGACAACTCGGCAACCAGGCCACAAATGGGCACACACACACCATCTAAAGCCCCAACACCGCGTGTGGGTCAGTCCGGCCCTGCATGATCTCGTCCTCATGGTTCTCCATCGCCGCCCTTCCTTCTGCTTAAGGCCTTGGTGTGCTACCCTCCCTCCCTCCTCCTCTTCGCCTTTCCTCTTTCCCACTCTCTTTTCTCCCTCCCTCCCTTCCTTCAGTTCCCCTTTCTTCCCTCCTTTCTCCTTTCCCTCCTTTCTGATCAATACTGAGCACTTCTTCATTCTCGGTGCTGGGACAGGAGCTGTGGTGACTCCCAGGCTGCTCCATTCCGGGTCCTCGGTTGCCCTTTACCCCACTAGGGATGGCCACAGCTCCACGCGGGTAAGTCTTCCAGGCCTCTAACCTCAAATCAAATGTTCAGGTTTTGAGTTTGATTTCTTTGTGTGGCTGGTTCTTTGGCTTATTTTCAGATCCTTCCCCATCTCCCACCTTCCCTTCCAGCAGGGCATCCCTCCACAGCCCTCCACAGCCTCCACATAACCATCAGCTGCTTACCTACGTCCTCACCTGCGGTGCCGACTCCCCAAAGGCGTCACAAGTCTTTCTGCCCTTGTGCTTGTCAGCGTGATCCCATAAGCCCTCCAGACACCCAGACTCCCACTCAGCGCACACTTTGCTCCCCTCAGAGAAATCAGATATCCTAAGATCAGCAGACCCTCTACGTCCAGCCTCCCGGTCTCCACGCGTCTGGACACACCTCCCACTTCTCTCCTGAGCCCCAGACCTGTGCACCCCAGTGTCCACTCAGAATCTCCGCAGGGACGGCATAGTCACCTCAAGCCCAGATTCCCTAAGACGCACACATCATCGTCCCTTTCCAGCTGTCTTCATTTCTTTACTAGGTGCCATCAACTGCCACCTAGGCTGAATCAAAGGAGTCGAGGCTCCTCTGTGCCATAGGAAAGTGGGGGCTCCACACCCTCGATGCAGGCGTCCCCTTCTCTCTTTCCACAGCCACCATCTTGGCCATGTCCTTGCCCTTTATCTTGGAGATTCTAGAATCAGCCTCCTGCTTTGACTGCCCCAGCTTATCTTCTGACAGTCCGTTTCCGCACTACCATCGAAGTAATCTTAAAATACAAGCCGGATGATGCCACTCACCAGACTTAAACTTGCAGATGCCTTCCCACTGCTCCGAGGGCCTCGAAATTCCCGAACAGAGCCCACGCAGCCACTCTGACGCTAGGACTGCCTTCTCCTCTGAGGGCCACCTGTGCCCAACATGGGTGTCCCAGCTACACTGCACCACAATTAGCCCAACTCGCCTTGCTCTCCTGGCCCCCAGGCTGCTACAGAAGTGGCTGTGTCTCTCTGGAATATTCTTCCCCTCCTCACTGTCTGGCTAGGTGTGCATAGCACCTCATTATCACATACCAGTCAGCCCTGCCAGGCGATGCAATGACAGTGACTCCTCCTCACATCCCCGCTGCCCCACAGAAGCCTAAAGTGCCATGAAGTGGCCTCCCTGGGCCCACCACAGCCCAGATGTTCCCAAGATCCCCAGCGGGGCTCCTGCTGTACCTCATTATCACTGTCCCAGTAAATAACAGCAGCGCCGACGCCAGTCTGCAAAACCAACACATGCATATTTGATCTGTATAAACAGTGCATAGAATATGACATTGCCTTTCAAATCTCCCGCACTGCTCGGAAACCCAAATGAGAGCCTCTGCTACCCTTGGACTGGAGACTAATGAGGGCATCATAAATATTTGATTAAAGTCAGGCCAAATTCTTGGGTTTTTACCTCACAAAATTTCAGAAGCAATTTCTCAAAGATTTCTTGAATATCACTGGTACTTTTGAGGGGCAGCAGAGGACAGCTTCCTTCTCAAGGAATTTTCCAGATGCTTCTGCATCGCACGGGATGGTGGCTACTGTAGCTCTTGAATGTGGAATGTTACCTCCCTCTTAGCTTTAAAGTCCCCTCCCTATCTGGCTCCTGATCAAGAAGCAAGCATGTGTTCACCTTTTAGAGGCAGCAATGAGGCAGAAAAGGGACTTTGGGCTATGACAGGAAGCCTGGCCCAGGCCACTCTCTAGCTCTGCCATCTTAGGAAGAGGTGTTGAGCATAATTTTGCCTTCATCTTTTTCCCTGTAGATAAGAAAATAAATGGCTGCCAAAATGAGGACAGCTTTTGTATACAAGAGACCACTAACCTGCTGGTCACCGCCAGGCCTCACCTCCTTGACCAAACTAGTCCGACCAGACCCCAAAGCCAGAGAATCCATTAGACTAGGAAGTCATCTGTCTCCAAAGTCTGCCTAAATTTGGCCCCATGGATCATACTTTTCATGGGAAGGAAATCATGTAAACTGTGGTAAATATTTGTTTAGAAGGGACTGTTTTCATTGCACAGTACTCCAAAATACCAAAATCCCCAGAAATGATCCATTCAGCTAATGACAAGATCAGATTATGATCTATCTCCCAATAGACTCTTGCATGGAAAAATACATCATGTGATAATGTCATCAACAACAAGGTACTACGCATGGTACATTATTAAGTGAATGTAGGATACAAAATTAAATAGACAATGAAGTCTATGTGAAATAAAGAATGAAAAATATTTTTTTTAACCTGGTATGGTGACACACACCTATAACTACAGCATGCTGGGAGGTAAGGCAAGAAGATTGCAGGTTTGGGCTCCATTTGGGCCACTTAGCAACTCGGTGAGACCCAGTCTCAAAGTAAAAAGTAAATAATTCAAGTGTCAAGGAGAGAGCACAGTGAGAGGCCCTGAGTTCATTCCCCAGTACAAAGAAAAAAAATATTAAACCAAATGGAAAGCTAAAAGAAATCACTAAACATTATACATCTCAGAATAAAAAAAAGGATGCCTAAGATTAAAAATAAAGAAAAAAATCAGCAAAAATTTAAAAACCAATTTCAATTTTGAAAAATTTAAAAAACTTAAAGTAAAATATACCATCTGTAAAATTAAAACTTAAAAAGCAGCATTATTGTAGTCACTATGATAAACATATCACTCTTCTTATTTTAAAAAATTAAAATTGATAAGAATATAATTATTTGCATGGGTAAGTGGATGAGGAATATGGACAGAAAAATGCAAACATACAAGAGAAAGAAATACTTAATTTTTAAATATCAAATTCACAAGTAAATAGGCAATGATATTTGTGAAATAATCAGAAGCTTTGATTTGCTATATATAAGTCAAGAGCCTTTAAAATGGTCATATTCATCACTCAGTAATTTCATAACCACAGATATAGTTAAAACTTTATACCATAAGATTCAACACAGAATTCTTTAAAGTTCAAAATTTGAAACAATATAAATTGTCACAAGAGTGATTAAACCTGCATTGAGAGCACTCAATTTTAAAAATATGTGGTGTGTTAGTTACCTTTCTAGAGTCACTGGTTTGCAAGAGAGCAGATTTAGTACAGGACATTCACACGTTACAACATTCACCCATAAGCCAAATGCAGGAAGAGTGCCGAATGTCTATCTGTGCACTGGAGACCCAAAAGATCCAGTCAAGGGCTGGGAGCCCACAGCACTGTCTCGTGTACGTCTGTGTCTGCAGATGATGGCTGCAGAAATCTTTACTGGAACCAGGATATGATGCTCGCAGCAGAGATGAAGACCAGAACTCCCCCGAAGCAACAGCAGCCATCCTCGATGACAGCAAGGCCCCGAGCTCCTTCCTCGACGAGAACAGCCGAGTTCCTTTCAGGAGAACCAGCCGCAGCAGAGCTTCCCCTGGGAAACAGCCCACCCCTATGTTCAGCTCCCGTTCTCCTCTATGTTGTGTCAGCAACAATCCTCAGGTGGATCTTCTACGCCCAGAACCACCCAACTCAGCCCAGCTGGGTGTTCCTGCCCACGCTGACCATATCAGTCCACCACATGTAGTTAATGGGCTTTTGATCCATACTATTTCTGAAGCAAACCTAAAAGAGAGAGAAGGAAAAAGAACAAAGGGAAAAAAAACCCACAAATCCTATCTTCCATAAAATCAGGAAAGATATTTTGAAGAGAGAATTGGACAGGTACACATGAGGCTGTTGACAGGATACCTACTTTGGCAAACCCAGGAAACCACAGACTCTTCAAAGAACGGGAAGTTACCTGATGGAGTGGTGCGTACCTGTGCTCTCAGCTACTCTGAAGGCTGAGGCAGAAGGATTGCAAGTTGCCCACCTGGACAACTACTGAGACCCCATCTGAAAATAAAAAATACAAAGGGCCAGGGATGTAGTGCAGTGACGGAGCATCCCTGGAATATCCCCAGTACCACAAAAACAAAAACAAACAAATGAAAAATACAGAAGAAGAAAATGAAGAGAGTAGCACGGGCAATTCCCTCACACAGAAGGTTGCCCAGGAGTGCGCTCCCTGCCTGGCCTTTATCACACGCATTCCAGCAGCACACTGTTCAACCAGAAGGAAACTCACGAGCCCTCACCTGGCACAGAAAGGAACAGTGGCCCCCAGTGAGCCCGTGAAATCCGCCATCTAAACAGAAGTATAAGGACCCACATATAGGGAGAGAGAGGGCAGAGAATAACATTTTTTAAAAATTGGCAAAGATCGACATATACCAGAAAAGAAAACTAAATGCACCACATGAGCAAAGGCTACAGTGGGAGCAGTAAACAGGGAGTAGATGCTGCTACAAACGCAGTGGCACAAAGGACAGGCTAGAGAAAACTGGGGAAGCGAAATGGGGAGAATACCAAAAAGCTGAAACATACAGAAGATGAAACGATAGGTAAATGACAAAAAATCCAAAATATGCAAAATCAGTGACTGGAATGAATTAGCAGAACAAATAGAACATCCAAATTATTCAAAAAATATGAGATAGGGAAAGTATTTTTGAAATAAAAATTTGAACGTACAGGTTGAAAGGACCAACAATTCCTAGACAAGTTGAGGCAGACCCATGAGCAAACAGGTAAATTGTCATAGTTATTTAGCCACAAAAGGTAAAGACAAAACCATATTGAGAGGGGAAAAAGCAAACCCATTCACAAGAAAAGAAAATCAACCTGCTTTTAGACTTCTACCTAAATAGTCAGTGCTAGGAAAAATGTAAAGATGCATCAGAGTCCTCAGGAAAACCATAAGGCAATAATTTTATATCCAGTCAAAACGTCCTTTCTGAGTAAGACAACAAAATGTTCTTTTAAAATACCAACGATCAGGAAAGTGAGTTTCCCTGTTTCTCCTGCAGTGCTGGGATGGAACCCAGGGCCTCATACACACTGGGCAAGGTCTGTGCCGCTGACCACACCCCCAGCCCGACGTAAACTCTTGTTAAAGGAAACATCAAAATTTCACCGCATCCAACCCAGGAATGAAGGAAGAAGACACTATAACGGAATTGATACCTATTATATTGATTTAATGAATTAATTGAAATGAATACTACACAACTGTGGGTAATTTTTTCTACCAAAGAGAAGGTGTATTCTCCTAAGCATGACATTGAAACTGTCAAAAGTAGGACAAGGAAGAGAGAAGGACAGAGATTACATGAACACTGATTTCATCATCTCATATTATGATAGAAAATCAATATACACATTATATATAAAATTTTTTAAGTAAATAAGCTATAAATTATATTAAAGGATAAAGCACTCATGTGAAGAAATAAAAATAGTAAGTAACAAAATCCAACGGCCTAGAGAGGATGGAGGGAATGCAGCAGCGCCGATGTGTGGACGTGTGATTTCAGGGTGAAAGCCAATAAATACGGTCTGCAGAAGTGGACGTTATGTGTATTCTGCAGTTAGAGCTGCAAGCACAACTACTAAAAGAAGTAAAAGCACAAGTTAGACCTCAGAAATGATTATAAGAAATCACAAGTCTTCTGCACAGCGCGCACACACACACACACACACACACACACACACACACACACACACAGACAGGCATCCCAAAGCAGATACTAATCTTAAAACATGAGACCAGGATGAATTCAAGCTACAGAATTTTAAACAAGATAATGTAAGACCATCTTAACGAGTAAAAAAGCCACAACAAAAACTTGTAAATATGTATGCAACATTTAAAATAGCAGCAAGTGAATGAACAAAAATGTAGTGAAAATGTAAGGCGAAACAAAATAAAAAAAGAAATCAAGTGTTACAAGATTTCCGTGCATCTCTTTCAGCCACAAGAGTAAAAATTTAAATGAAATAAAAATGTGAATTTAGAATCATGTCAAGTTAAAATGGCTTAAAACATTGTGGGGGGACAGGGTCGAAATGCAGACAGCCTAAATAACATCAGATTCTAACTGGTGGTGATGCGGTACATTTTACATAAAGTAACGTACAGACTTGAGTTGTGTGCTGGTGTAACTAACGGTCAGTGTTCAGAGTTAGCAGAACACAGGTTGTCCCAGCCATCGAGGCATGGGGAGGGAGGGTATGTGGTAAGTCTGGGGACCTTGAAGGTTGTGGCCTGCTGTGGGGATCCTCTTCCCCGCCACTTCGAAGTCCCTGGAACCAGGTCCTACCCCAAGCACTCAGCTTAAAGGTTGAATCCTGCATCTGCTTTCTTCAGATCTCTCCAATGGGAGGAAAGCTTGCTTCCAGAAGGAAGCGCCACTGGGGTGCGTCTGAATCCGATCAGTGAGGCCTGAATTCCAGCTTGGCGTTCCGTGTCTTGATGATGGAAAATTCCAGTATGCAATTGCTAAACACCTAACCTATATCCTTTTGATAAAGCCACTTTCATGAAGAAATGTGATGATTGAAACGTTTTTGTATTACTAGAAAAAAAATATATAAGAAGCACTCAATTGAAGAAGAAAAAGATCAATGCAGGAAGCCTCAGAGAAGCAGGAGCAGCTAAAAGGAATACAAATCATGAAAAGAGAAAGTAATAAGTTTGAAAACAGAAAAAGGTAGAAAGAATAAACACATCCAAAAAAGACAAAGAATTTTTTTAAAAAACTAAACAATGCTAGAAATTTTTAAAAGGATGAGGGCCTAAGTGAAAATATGAGCATCGAAAAAAGAAGGAGGAATGGGAAACAAAATGTACAGAACCAATGGAAATTAAAGGAAGATAAGAAACTAATTTGCTTATTCCTATGCAGATAAATTTGAAATTCTTCATGAAATGAATGCTCTTCTAAGAAATAACAAGCAAACAAGTTACTTTTCAAGGAGTAGACTCTCTGGATACATGGCATGCTTGGAAAAGCGGTAGGCTCTTGGGGAAAGCTGAGCTTCCAAAATCTCTGGCAGAGAGATTTTCTAGGTGAGACTCTCCTTGTCTGTAAGGAACAGGTTCTGTCCACCTTCTAGGACTTTGGGGAACATAGTGAAAGAAACAAGCTTCTAAATTCCCTTTGTGAAGCATCACAGCACTGGTTTTAAGACCTAACAGAGAGGATGTAATAAAACTACAGACCAATCGCACATATGAATATTGATGGAAAATCCTAAATAAAATATTAGCAAATACAATCCGGCAGCACATTAAAGCGGTTTGAAGATGGCAATCCAAGCACAAACTCAGCCTCCTCTCCCCACACCCTATCCATCGAAATGATAGTAAAGCTATTTTAAAAACAAACAAATAAATTCGTGCACTCAAAAATAAAATGGAGCGCTCTCAGAATGCCAGAGCAGGGAGAGAAAGCAAACCAGAGAAGTGCCACTTGAACACGAACATGTTCCTTCCAGAGACGCCTCTCCAGGGACAGCGAAGTAATATTTTAAGGGCAAAGAAAGCAGGCATTAGCTTTATTGCTGTACAGCTAAGCCTCCCAGTCACGGTGACTCAACACAAAAGAAGTCAGTTTCTGAATCGCACAAAGCACCGTGCGGGGAAGTGGGGGACACGGAGAGGGAGAGTGTGTCCAGGCTCAGCCTTCAGCAATGTGTGCCTCCCAAGCTGGTCCCAGAGGGTCAACATTCAGGAGGCAGAGGCCACTGTGGCATGGTGCACCTTCCCTGCCCACTTTCTCCTGATCATCACCCTGAAGGGAGGCCCAGGAAATAGCTCAGGTGTGTGCCCAGTGCGAGATGCAGGGAACACCTGCCTAGTCTCAGGAGGCTGCACCTTTCTGCTTGGCAAACACCCGTCTCACCTTCCCTGCATCTAATTTCACCCCTAGGAAGCAGTCCCAAATCCGAGGTGCGCAGTGCAGCCAGTGCATTGAGTGCAGAGCCCCAGATCTAGGGCTGAGATGTTGCCTTCCTCATCTTCAGCTTCGTGGGATGGGAGGCAAGGCAAAAAGGCAGCTTGTTCTGCTGCAGAAGCCCAGAGAAGTGGAGGAGGCCACCCAAATGCAATGACTCAGAGAAGGATTTAAAGTCTGCACTCAGCAGAAGCGTGCAGGTTCACATCGGCTCCAACATACACGCCATAGGAGTTCAGCAGAGCAGGGCAGGTGCAGAAAAATATATAAGGAGCAAATAGATGCGAAATCTACCAGCTGATGATGCAGCTTGGTGATAGAGCACCTCAGTCAGCATGTGCAAGGCTCCGAGTTCCATCCCAGCACCATGAAAAAAATTCCTCAACCATAAATAAATATACGAGTCTCTAGACAAGAAAATGTAGCCTGAGTTCAAAGCAATATAAACAGAAGTCCACATTTGAATATATCATTAGGAAATGGCAAAATATTATAGACCAAAAGGAAATCTTAAAGGATACAGTAGAAAAAGCTGATAGCCTTTGAAGGATGACATTTAGATTGACAGTGGACTTCTCCATAGAAACAAGCATGTCAGAAATTTGAAATAATTTGTTCACTACAAATACTTTCTGAAATAAAATGGGTTACATTGTGGTATTTCTAGGCATGGAAGTAGCATAGCTATCTAAGAATTAAATAAGTCAGAATGGCCAGTTCAAAATGATCTCCTGTCCTGAGAGAGAGAGGAAGCAAGGTAGAAAATATGCATAAAATACACTCACATATATAGAAACAGAAAATACAAAGATATATTGTCTTTGTTATTTCTCACTGCTGGGACAAAATACTCAATGCCCATAAGTTAAAGGAGAAGTTTATTGCTTAGAGTTTGTAGAGGTTTCAGTCCTAGTCAGCTGGTTCCTAGGCTGGGTGGCATGGCAGAGGGCCGTGGCAGAAGAGAAGCAGCTCATGGCAGGGCAGGCAGGAAGTGCGGTGGGATCAAGGAAGGAGGAGAGCGATACACCCTTCAATGCACACCCTCAGAGACCTACCTCTTCTCACCCAGCTTCACCTCCCAACATCACACCCAGTTATAAACTCATCATGGACTAATCCAGTATCACACACCCATGATCCATTCACCTCCCAAAGCCCCATCTAAGACAGCATGAGGCTTTGTGGGGAAATTTAGATATAAACTGATATATGTATGTGGCTACATATATTATTGTATGTGTGTATATATATATATCAGTATATATATAGTATATGTATATGTGTATGTATATGTATTTGTGTGTGTGTGTGTGTGTGTGTGTGTGTGTGTGTGTGTGTGTGTGTGTATTTTACTATATATACATATGCTTTACCTTGCAGGGTCCTAGACATTTAAAGAGAAATTGTAACAGAAGTCTCCACTGGCCCATGACCTGGTTGGAGTCTAGAGGAAAGAGACTTATTTTCACCATTTACTCTCCATGCTGTCTGAACTTTCATGTGTATACAATAACTTTTCAAAAATATTTTTAAAACATTATAAAATTGCATAATGCCCCTAGAACTCAGTGAAATATGATGACATAATATTGAGGGATTATGGGTGATGTTTTGTTCTCCTTATACTTTGCATACTAAATTTCCTACAAAGATTAGATAATGATTGTATAATCAGGGGAAAATAAACTAAAATAGAAACAACTTTAATGTAAGTGGAAGTATAATTTTCAGATAACTACCCTTTCATGTAAATATAGGAAACTAAGAATTTCAGCCCCAGGAAGCAGAAAACTGTGGCGATCTCGACCTAGTGTGGCTGAGAAGAAAGGCTAGTGATACATCATGAAGGGGAAAAGAGAAACATTTGAAAAGAGGAATATGCTCTACTTTTTAGCATTGTTTAGTCACAATCATCCCTCTAGGCAAGAAGTGGTTGTTGACATAGAAAAAAATAACAGAAAATTAGGAAGAGAAAAATGCACCAAATTCATCATTTAACTTTATACACAAGAACAAATCTTCTGATTTTTGTTTTACTTTCTTTTTTATAGGTACACACAGACCCTTGTAGGGAAGCTTATTTTTTTACACAAAGATCTCAGAAAGCCTTTTTGGTCAAAGATGCTCTGGTGGCTTGGATGTGGTTTGTCCCCAGAGGCCTGTGAGGTACAAGCCTGGGCTTCAGCGTGGTGATATTGAGATGTTGGACCCATTAAGGGGTGAGGCCTTGTGGGAGGAAGTTAGGTCACTGGGGATGCTCCCAGTGAAGGGCTGGAGTCATCCTCGGGGACCTTGGCCAGTCCTTGTGAAGCAGCAAGCCTTACCCTCCCCACTCCCTGGCTTCCTGTTCATCAAGTGACCTTTCCTTCTCCCACCACCATGATCCCACCAACCACCACGTAACACAGACACACGGACTCTGCCGAGCTCAGCAGATGTGAGCACTGTGCTCTTGACCTCCAAACCTGTGGGCTCCACAGTCCTTCTCTATAAAGCTACCGGCTGTCTTAGTTACTCCTTTGTTGCTGGGATAAAACACTTGACACCCACAGTTTAAGGAAAGAGAGGTTTGTAGAGGTTTCAGTCCATAGTCAGCAGGTTCCAAGGCAGGACGCACGGCAGAGGAGAAACAGCTCATGGCAGGGGGGCAGGAAGCTGAGAGAGAGCAAAGGAAGGGGGGAGATAGACCCTTCCAGACCACGCCCCCAGTGACCTGCCTCCTCCAACCGGGCTTCGCCTCCCCACATCACACCTAGCTGTAAACTCTCCAGTGGACTAATCCAGAGGTGAATGTCACACCCCCATGACCTATCCACCTTCCCAAAGGTGAGCTCATGAGGCTGGGGGGAGGGCGCATCTAGATATAAACCATAACACCAGCCTCGTGTACTTTGTTTTACCAACAGAACAGAGACTGATGCAGACGCTAAGCGAGGGAAATGTTCAGGTGCCTGGTCGTTACCAAGTATGCAAAAATCTTCAAAAACGACTACTTCTATGTCTTTGGCTTGGCAAGTTGGTATGCAGAGCATTGGAAAGAGTCAAGGTAACTTTTGGAAGCATTGCTCGTCACCTTGTCTCCACTCCTAGTACTTCCTGGTCTCCAGAGCTCATCTGCTTACCACTCATATGAGAAGTATTTTCCGCCCCACTGGCTCCACCCACAAGAAGCCAGACCTCCTAAGCTGTTAATTCCTATGCCCTGTCATTCAACCCAGCACATCCCTTATCACTTTTTTGAAATATCCCCCTTTCTTTTGACCACCTAACACCCGGCTATTTCTGAAATGACACCACTCCATCTCCACTTAGGTGTCTAATAAGCACACTGAACTTAACTAAAGAGTCCAAACAGGCCTCCAGCATTTCCCACCCTGTGCTGTTCTTCTAGCCTTCCCACGTCCCCCAAAAGCACCATCCCCAGAGCTCCTGCCACAATCACAGCAGCATGATTATGCCTCTCCTGCCCTCACTGCTCAATTTGTTACATCAGAGAACTCGTCATTGATTTTTCAGCAGAAATCTTGGTTCTTAGAGAGGTTTTCACAGATTACTCAGCCTCCAACACACTCCGTTCTTTAATGTTTTTTATGTTACTCTTAACTCTTCTCGATTGATCATCTGC
This sequence comes from Hystrix cristata, assembly GCA_004026905.1. Taxonomy (NCBI): domain Eukaryota; kingdom Metazoa; phylum Chordata; class Mammalia; order Rodentia; family Hystricidae; genus Hystrix; species Hystrix cristata. Next base: position 70,734 of record PVJO010007253.1, read on the forward strand.
CACTGCCATTAGATTGATTGATTGATTGATTGTGACCTGGCTTGTCTAAGGCACAACTAAATTCCCAGAGATGCAGTTACAGCTGGCACTTGGTAGGTCTTCAGCAAATTCTGGGGATGAAAAGATGCACAAGTCATAATGCTCTGTTAACATTCTGGCTGTGGCTGTGGACTGAGAGCGCCCTGTGGGTAGGAGCAGCATGCACATCTGTATTCCTCCCGCCCGGTGCACAGAGAGGGCATTAATGCCATGTGCTGGTTTAATGAGATGTGCCTCTCAAGTTCTAATTGCACGAAGAAGTAGAACTGATAAGCAAGTAGCCCACCTCTTAGACCCCTGGCCCTCTAAATAATTGCTTCAGTTATTCATAGTATTTACAAAGAGCTGACTATGTTCAGTGTCCTGGTTACTTTCTCATTGCTGAGACACAGTATCTGACACCCACAATTTAAAGGAGGAGCAGTGTATTTTGGCTCACAGCTTGTAAGGTTTCAGTCTGGTCAGGTGGCTCCAAGACAGGCAAGCATCGCAGAGGAGAAACAGCCCATGGCATGGTGGCAGGAAGCAGAGAGCTAAGAGAGGAGGGAGGGAAATAGACCCTTCGAAGCCACGTCCCCAGTGACTACCTCCTCCAACCAGCCTTCACCTCCCAACAGTACATTTAGCTATAAACTCACCAGTAGGCTAATCCACTGATAATTGTTATCCCCCCGCACACCGATGATCCAGTCACTCCCTAAAAGCCCCGTCACAGAGCACAGCAGGCTTTGGGGGAATGCCTGGATGTAACCATAACACTCAGGCACCGTCCCACCTGCCTGTCCACCTTAACTCACCTGATTGCTTGAGCACCACCTGTGACAGGAGTGACCACCATTCCCACTTTTGAGATAAGACCATCATGGCCATTGCTGGAAGAAGTAGATTCAAGCTGCCATGGAAATCAGACTACCCACTCCGGGCTCTTGGGAGCTCACCCACTTTGCCCTGCTGGCCAGACCATCACCTTGGTATCCTTCCTAAATTCTGCTTAGAATTATGCTACCATTCCCAAGTCACCAGTAACATATGGCCTTTCAAAATAAATTAATGACAGCTAAATACATTTTCAAGTGCAGCTCGTTGGTGTTAGTAACCATGTTTTTTTCTCCATAGCCACATGCAGCTCGCAGCTATCACAACAGAGACCCTAGACAGAGGGCATCTCCACTGCAGAAAGCTCTACCGCACAGTGCTGGCCGAAAATACCGATTCTTCAAGGGCAAAGATCCTAGCACACACTTATCATCATTTGTTTGATGAAGCAAAAGGGTCAGCTCCCATAATTAGCACAGCAGAAAGCTTTCATAAATCCCGGCGTCCATTCCCGAGGCGTGTCTTTGCCACCGAATGGCAGGCTGCACTGTCTTGTTGCTAATAAGTAGGCAATCGAGTAAATCAAACTCTACCACTCTCGGAGGGCAGAAAGGCTGAAGCACTTGTTCCCCAGCGCTGCTAACTATGTCACACACTACAGCCAGCATCCTTTATATGACTGTTCTACTCTTAATTAGGGACATTTATTGTGTTTTTTGTCCATATGGATTTTTTCCCAAGAAATAGATTTGGCTCTTTAGCAGTGCTGAACTTTTGATACCCTGGAGGGAAAGCTTCAGTCAGGATCTATATGTGTCACACTCAAAGCAAAGTTTTCCAAGACTGCAATTTTGTTTAAATTCATTTCTTTTCCAGTAGCCATGTTCAAACTTCATAACACTCCAATGGGTTTCCAAGATCGTGTTACTCATGACCTTGTGCCTTGTTGCCAAGAACCAGGAGCATGTTCAACCCTTTGACATAAGTAACATACACTCAGGTGCTGCTAGGTGCCTGCCCAGAGTTAGGCATGGAGCCCTGGAAAGAAATAATTAGATTTCTGGTCTTGTGCTAGAAATTAGAGATTGGAAGGAGGATCCCAGACACCCAAGGGCTTCCCATCAAAAACCATTCACCTCCAACAAGTCGATTAATGTTTAAGAAGTATTTATTCAATCCCCAGCACTATGTTGAGCCACAGGAATTCAGGAGAACACAAAACAGCTGGAATCCGTGCTTCTTCCGGGACTGTAGTGGGGAAGATGGCTCACAAACCAGTAAAACAGGAGCATGTGATATGGCAAGTGCCAATAAGTAATATTAAAAATGGAAAGTCGGCTGGGGGAGAGAGTAGTGGCTGAATGCAGGGTCTTAGGAGGAGTGTTGGTGTCGAATCCTTGTCAAGGCGGTGTGAGAGGGACAGATGGATCCGTGTGCTCTCAGGTTAGACGTGGGACATGTAAATGTCACACATGGGAAGGCAGGAGCTCAGGGGTCTGCAGGAGCATCAGGGAAGAAGAGGGGAAGGCAGACGGATGGGGCATGAAGTTGGAGATGTGGGTGGAGAGTGTTCTGCAGGCCTTGGAAGGGTTTGGAATTTATTCTGAGCTAAGATGTGAGCTAAACTGTGAGCTGATCACACTCAGATTGTAGAGAAATCGCTCCTGCTGTGCAAGAACGAGACCTAAGTGGCAAGGAGGGAAAGAAGGACGACAGCAGCCATGGCCCCGGGGAGAGGCCACTGCCTCTGGGGATCAGAGCTGGGAAGTGGCAGGCTCTGCAGATGTTGGGTGGGAGAAGAGACGGGCTGTGGGCAAAGGTGCGATTGTGGGAGGGTGCAGAGAGCATGAGGGATGCCAGGGGAAGGACGCCTGACCAGGGCAACCAGATTTCACAGATAAAAGAGTACGAAGCCTGCTTAAATCTGAATTTCAGGTAAACATTCGATTTTTAGCAAAAGTATGTCCCATACCATATTGAGGACATACTTGCACTAAATTAATGGGTTGTTCTGTATTTTATCTGCAGTCTGACCAAGCCAAGGCCTCAGTGAAGGCTCGCTGGTCACACTAGGCTAGATGTCAAGGGCAAGCAGACCGCGGCCCTGTGAGCGAGGAGGAGAGGGGTCCCCAGCAAAGGGAGTCCCTTCTCCGACCATCTGCAGAAACCAGGGGAGGGGCAGCAGCATGCAGGCCACCACTTCCAGGGTCCCCGACAGTCAGAAGTAGATCAGTGACCAAAGTTCTGGCCAAGCTGCCAGCACCTTAGCTCTGGGAATCGTCGGGCCCCCAGCCCGCAGTGCAGACGGCGCCTGCCGCTTCTCAGGGACATGAGGCTCTTGCCATTGCCCGGTGCTGGATCCTGAAGAGACAAGAGTTGGAGACTGATTTGTGTCACAAACTGTGCTGCACATACACTGAGCGAGGGCCTGTGGTTCCCGGGATCCCATCAAATGTCTCACTTACGCCCCTACCCCGGGGATAGATGGCAGAGTAGTGCTTGCATTCAAGCCCTCCTCTCTCTGTGCTACTGGTCCCCACCCCTGACGCTCCCCGGAAGTGTCACCAACACAGTGAAAAAGGCACACATTCCTTAGACAAAGGTGCAGAGCTAGAAATGCATATCATGAACCACAAGAGGAGGAGGACATCGTAAAACTCGAGGTGCACGCTGACGAGAGTTGCAGCCAGCGCGGCTATGGAGTGCTGTGCTCCCACACGCCCACCAGGCAGGGAGTTGGGAAGACCTGAGAGGTGGCGAGAAACAGAGGAACAACAGAGAGGAAAGGCAGAGAACTACTCTGCTTCCCAGAGCCTCGTCACAGTGGGAGCCAAGGGTGAGAGGAGAAAACACCCACCTTCGTGGGATTTTTATTAAGAAGCTGAATAAGACATTAAGTGATGGCTTATTGGAGTGCACAGCCTCGGCAGGGAAACAACCAATAATTTCAGAGAGCTATATTATTACTTTGTGTTTGCTTATCTTTTTCTCTCCTTACCTGATAATCATCTGTAGCTCTATCTGTCTTTTTAAGGACATGTGAGAAAATAGAAAAGGTTACGGAGGACAGTCAAAGAATTGCATATTATTACCTGTCTTTCTAGAGCTGACTGTGCAATTGTTTGTTTTTGATGAGATAACAATGAAGATAGAATTGTTAAAAGCAAATGCTGTTCAAATTCCATCAAGCCATACCTCACTCCCTCGCGCTCGCGGACACCACCAGCTGCCACCGATGCTTCTCGGGGACACTTGGGCCTCTGTCAATGCGTAATTGGTAAGAAGTGTAAGTCTTCTCTCTGGCCTCCCTGCCCACTGGAACCAGTGGAGGCCCTGTACCGTTGTGGTGGTTTAATGTCTAGTGACACTGGCAGGTTCTTATGTAGGCTTCCCAAATAAGCCCTGTTGCTGGCCCTAGCACCTTGGTGATCTGGTCCTTCCTGTTGTGATGTCCTCCTAATTCCCCCAATCTGTCTGCTGGCCTTAAAGAAACATCTTGTCTGTGCCATCTTCCACCATCACCACACACATGCACATCGCCCGCAGCCCTCTGTGCTCCATGACATACTGTGTAGTGTCACACTTCAGGGAGCTCGTAGACCAGGTCCGCCTCTGCACTGGTCTATGGGCTCCAGGCTGGGATCGCAGACTCTGTGTCCCTGGAGCAAGCCTGGAGTCTAGCACAGGATTATTCTCCTTGAGTTCTGATTAATAAATGAACAAATAATAAAAAGTATGAATTTCCCAGAAGCACAGGAACAGGAACCTTCCTCTATCATGTCCACATTCTCCATCTCATTCCTACGATGCTACCATTGCATTTCAAAAATGCATCTCATGGTTCTTTAGAAGCAAATCGCAGATAAGACGCCTACACCACTGATATAATGGAAGGAGCAACTCGGCCTGAGACCAGCCCTCTGTATTGCTGCCCTGTCTCACCCTCGAGGCAGGCCAGCCGGGTGCTTGAGCCCAAAGGCCAGGAGTTCAGATGGTCTGGATTCAAACACTAGCTCTTTCACTATAATCCCACACAGCCCTGGGCAAGTAACCTTTCCCCTGGTCAACTTCAGTTTCCACTTCTGTAAAAAAGGAAAAATTAAAGTATGAACCACATAAAGATGCCCTAAAACAAGAGTAAACACTGGGAAAGCTGAGTACAGTGCAGTGATTCAAGCGTTAGGACACTAGGTATCCTTCTTGGTACCATTTTTTTTTTTTTTTTTGCATTCGGGCATTAATTTATTAGTTTATCTCTGCAGCTAGCCTGCAGGTCTAGCATCTTACCATACAGTGGTCACCATTTGCAGAATGTTCTTCATAAACCCATGGAAAGTTCTTGCACTCGGCCCAGGAACTCTCACCCTACATCTGTGGCAGCCCTCTTCCCAGAATGCTGTCTCGCCTTTTGGAACCCTGATCATACTGCTCATCTGCCCACGGTCACCTCCTCTGTGCCCAGATCTGAAGAACACCCAGCATTGACTTGGACTTTCTGTTTCCAATCTTGATTGCAAGGCAACTTCAATTGAATCCCTCACCTGCTCTGATGCAACCAAATATTATATCTGAACTAGTCCAGGTCGTGAGACCTGGTACCATGGTGTGTGCCGTCACCTGGGTGCAGAGAAGTAAGGAGAGATGGAGGTGAGTCCCATAGCTCTGAGTTCTCCAAGAGGAAAGCCAAATGTAGACATATGGTTGAAAGTGGTCTGTCCTAGTTTATTTATAGCTGAACTGATGGGGTGAAGGAGGGGCAATATCAAGTGCAACAGACTCTAGCTGGACACACACCATCCTAGTTCCTCCCTGTTGTACAACTAACAACTCCAAAACTTAGTGGCTCAAAACAAGAACTTATTGTTACTGCAACTCAGAGTTCAGTAGGCCAAGAGTTTGGGATGCACATACAAAATGTATACATCATACATATGGCATCATAAAATGATGTAACATATGTAATACTATTATTTTTAAAATCTACCACAGACTTAGCTTTGAAAGTGATAAATTAGAAAAATCTCGATTCAAATTGCATTGGGCAACATATAGAAATGGATTCCACAGCATAACGACATGCAGATCACCATTTGGCATGTACGTCAACAATCAAATCTGCACATTAGCTATGTAGTGTTGCTCCAGAAGCCAGCCTTGCATTAGTCAAGAAATCCAGAAAGAATCAGCAATGGAATTATGCTGATTTTTAAATATAATTTTCTGGTAGTTTAAAAAGAATAAGTTTTTCATTTAAAAAGCCAGCGGGATCAGCAGGCAACTAAGTTCTGTTTTAGTTGGAAATCAGTGGGTGGGAATATAAAGCCACTTTTTTTTTTTCCTAAATGGAACTGGAGAAGCAGCAGATCTAACAAGTTGTAATCAGCCAAATTTCTTTCTTTTTCATAAATATATAAGTAAAGAGTTGAGGTTTTCTTTTTCCATTATGTATGTTTTAATCCAAAGTAGCAGTAACAAATCACCTTTGCTAAGCTCAGTTCCTTTTTGCTATACAAAACCTTTATTTCAGGTAGGTTAAAAAAAAGAGAGCACTTTGAAACTCCAAAAATCTATGGAAAATCAGAGGTTTAAGAGGCCACAATATCCCAGTGCCATCTGCATGAGAAAGTCAAGGAGTGCAGGTATGAAACAGCGTATCTCCTGACCCCACGCCGAGGGTCCCAAGGTGCAGCCCAGGCTACCACCATACTCGGACTGAAGCTGGGAGAGCTGTTAGGGCAGAGGTGGGAGGACACCACCAGTTAGAGTGGGTTGATCCAGGGATCAAGTACAACCGGGGATCTGAATAAAAGGAGCTGGAGGGTCGGGGCAGAGCGAGAGGTCACTCCCAGGATGGAACTGGTCAGATAAGCCTCTGCCCTTCAATAGCCATGGTGCCTCGATCTTCTTAGTCCAGCTTCATTTGTGAAGCAGGGCTCACCACGTCTGCACACTGGCCAAATAAAGAGAAAGTAACAGAAATGTGTACAAAGGGCTTGAGCTAAGTCTTGGCACGTAGACGTGTCCTTTAGATGGTCCAAGAGACAATGGCAACCACAAAATTGTTTTGTGGACTAACAGCTCAGGCCCAGTCAGGGCAGGGGCAACTCTAGAGGGTCCACGCCTTTATCAAGGACACCTCGAGAATGTTTGTGGAGGGGCGCTGCACCGCCTGCCTTTACAGACCCTGATTTGGGATCACATGCTGCTTTTTATGCCACCGGTCACTTCTTCAGTTGTGTGTCTGTGTGCGTGTGTGTGCACTTTTTTATGTATGTGCACGTATATGTGTGTAAGTGCACATCGGGTGGAGCAAGGGAACTATTCACAAATCCTGTTCACCAAAGTAGTGAGCAATAGAAATCAAGAAGCGAACCCGTCTGTAAGGAATCTTTTGCTCCAGTGATTACTCGCCACCTATTTTTCTGTCGTCGATTTTTCACTGCTGCATCCAGCTTTACAAAGCAGTGTTAAGGGTGTGGACAGTCAGGTCAGACTATCAAAATGAAAATTCTGGCTTTTCAACCTACATGGGGGTGACTTCTCCACTCTATGCCTCAGTTTCTTCCTTTCAAAAGAGAGATTAGAACAGTTCCTACCTCAGTGTGTCCTCACTGGGATTAAATGAGCTTATGCGGCTAGCACCCCCACAGTAATTCTTGGTGTGAACATCAGCCTCTGAACACTATCTATCGCATTTCGTCTCACCATCTGCAGCCTTGCCCTAGGAACCTCGTGGCCAGCCTTGACCTCCCCATTCCAACCACCTTTCATAAAATCGTCTCCAGGTCTTACAGATTCCACAACCAGAACGTGTAGGAGAAAACGCTTCCTCCTCTTCTCCTCTCAGCGCCTGCTCTGGTTCGGGCAGTCACCACTGTATGCTGCACATCCGGTGCTGGCCCCCGCAGTACCCCACACCACCTCTCCCATGCGCCAGCTACAGGGAACCCCAAAAGCCACCCCAAGCTGCAGCATGGGCCTGCTGGAGCTCCCCCGGCCAGGCCTGACCGTCTCGGCATCCCTCCCGCCACAGGTGCCTCATTCTGCCAAGAGTCCGCACTGTTTCTGGTCACAGCACCACTAACTTTGCATTTTAAAAGATGAGTTCTTCAGCTCCATTGCACTCACCATACTGTGGTGTGAGGGTGGGCATCTTTTCTAGTTCTCTACAGCAGTACCCCAGCTTAGTTATGTATTTAGTGAATGTTTAATAAATCCATGCTAAGTGAGAGGGAGAAGAGCCAGGCCATTCTGGCAAGGCATCGGTGTGAATCCCAACAGTCTCTGACTCAGAAGTTCCCAAGTCTCTCCCAGGGAGAAGCAAGAAGCCCTGCTCCTGAGCCATCTATAATTAGGCTGTGACGCGCCGGCTCAGAGCATGTCAGAGAGTCGTCTCTGTGCGAGCAGGAGTGCCCTTGTCCTTGAGTTACTTTCTGTGTCACTCTAATCATATATTCTAAGATCTCAGATACATTTCTGTCACACGTAGGCAACCCTTGACTCCCTTTGACGTGGGCGGACAACAGCGATTTGAGCAATGAGGAAAACCCACAATTAGATGTGCTCAGCTGGATGACAATTCTGTTGTATTCAGCACAGTGCATAGACCCTGACTGAGCACCTAATACATCCAAAGCGCCCAGCTATGACCCGAGAAAGGGGATGGGCAGAAGCAAATGCACCTTTTATCCTGCTTGACCAGATTGGAAGGTGCTAATAAGGGGTGGACAGGAAAGGCAGCTGAAAAGGTCAATTAAGGTGATTAACTCACAGACGTGGCTGTCAAACCACAGAGAGTTGAGCCGGTAACAAGGAAGCCAGGACAGACTTCTAGACAGAAGTACAGAAACAGCACCAGAGGGTACGCGAGGAGACTGTGTGTCAGGTGGATGGATGACTTTTTGCTTATCCACTTCCCCTTTCACCTTGCAGAACGAATCGAGGGTGCATGTGGGGCTCTTATCACAGAGTTCTGTCACTTCTGTGCCGTATCACGGGGCTGATGTATATACGAGTATTTCATAATCTTAAAGTCTTTTGCACTACAAGTTACTGCCTGTTATTATCTTTATTATTATTACCAAGAGCTCAGTCCCACAGTGACACACTTAACTATGGTCCCATCTCCTCCAGCCCTCTCATCTACATATATACCTATGTCTTGTGCCCAAATACTGCAAGACAGGAAGTAAGGCAATTCATAATAAATATAATAATAGCATGTAAGGAAACCAAAACAGGAACAGAAAAGGGGACGGGGACTCTTCCCCTGATCCTATTTCTCGTGGCTGCCCGTGCAGAGAACTTTTTCAGAAGCCAAAAGGAGCAGCTGACACTGGCTACCCTAGGGCTCAGGACCAGGAAAGCTTGCTGGGTGAAGATGGCTCAGGCAAGTCTGGAAGATGACCAGAAGTGGACGGGAGAGGACACACAATCCAGGCAGGGACCTTGTGTACAGACCCTAGCCAAGAAGGTTAAGTTGGCTGATTGCAGGAAGGAGCTACCTGGAGCTGTCACCAAAGCCCATTGCGCTCACTGGCATACATGGACACCCCATAAATGTTCATCCAGTGGGAAAAGCCAAGGACAATATGAATCAGTCAGTCAAGAAAATAAAACCCAGAGAAGTAGTTAGCTCAGAAATCCAGCCCAGCCAAGCACCTCTGCTCCTTCAGCGAATCTGTGTGCTAGTTAACAACGCAATATTCACACTCTTTGAGCTGAAGCCAGCTTGGTCTTTCCTTTGCTGCAGTCTTTGCCAAATGGTGCCAAGCAATAGGACTCATCCTAGAATTTTCTAGCACCTTCACGATGACCAGCAGCAGTCAACTCAGAAGCAGGAATCCCTCCCAAGGCCACAAGTCCAGATGAACTTTTCAAATATGAGAAACCGGGTAAAATGCCAAAGCACACTGTGGATTAACTGACATCGATTCTTAGTAACTGAGTTTGGTTGCTCATTTTCCACAACTTGATGGTGAATCAGATCTATCCTGGGATGACAGAGCTAAATGATAGTAGCTAAGGGTTGAGAAGCTGGTCGCAGCTTACTTAACGAAGTAGAAAACGGCTTCTACTGAGTGCCAGGCTGTGTAGACACCTGGATCTGGAGACCAATAAACTTCCTCCTTCCAAGACTCTCAGCCTCTCCTGCCCACCACCCCTCCCTCGCCCCCTTCATGCCTCAGCCTCTTTATTCTGTCCCACGACTCTCCTAGCCCTTCCTTCTTCTTTCTTGCCTTCTGTTTCTCATTCCTTCAGGTTATGTGCTTTATTCTTGAATTCTGAGTGGCACATGGTCATGTCTACAAATGGTTCATTTTCCACTGATTCTGCTCCCTTCTAGGAAATTACATTCAATCCAATTACTTGTGTATCCTTTCAGCTCTACCAAGAAAATCTCTTATTATGTCTTTGCTAAGTTCTTATCCATCTCTTTTTTCTCTTTTCTTAGTAAGTGGTTGTAAGCAGAATAATGGTTCCTGCTGTGGTCTGAACGTGTTCTCATGTGTCTCCCAAGGCTTCGTGTGTTGGAGGCTTGGTCTTCATGTGGTGACACTGGGAGGTGCTGAGACTCTAAGAGGTGGGACCTCAGGGGAGGTCCTGTGTCACTGAGGGTTCTGAACTTAGCATGGATTAAGGGAGCTGTCCTGGGACCTTGAGTAGGTCCTCTCGAGAAAGAGTTGGACCCCTGAACTGCTCTCCGATTTCCTATCTCAAGATGTGATCTCTCTCTTCCTCCCACAGACACTCCTGCTGATGTTGGTCGTTTACCAGGAGTTCTTCACTGAGCTGGGGCAATTCGAGCACCAGCCCCTTGAGCCTCCAGAAGAGTGACTTGAATAAACATATTTTCTTTATGAGCTTCAGGTATTTTACTATAGCTTCAGAAAGCAGACTAATTGCAGTCTCCAAAGATGTTGATGTTTGAATTCCCAAAACCTATGAATGGGTTAGGTTGCATAGCAACAGTAAATTAAGGGATGCAGGTGGAATTAAGGTTGGTAATCAGTTGTCCTCAGTGTAGGAGGATTACCTTGGATTAACAAGGTGAATCCAGTGTGATCACAAGAGTCCTTAAGAGTGAAAGGGGAAAGTAGAAGAGGGAGTGATGGTCATGAAGTAGAAGACAGACTCAGCCTACTACTGCTGCCTTTCAAGTTGGAAGGAGCCGTCCATACCAAGAAATGGGCACTCTTTCAAAGAGGGAAAAAGCAAGAAAATGAATTATTCCTAGCATTTCCAGGGAAGGTCACAGCCCTGCCGACATCGTTCTTTAAGCTCAATGGGACACACATGCTGGCTATCTAGTCTACAGAACTGTAAGGTAATATGTTTTTGTTTTTGAAGCCACTACATGTGTGTAATTTGTCACAAAAGCAGTAAGAAACTCATACATCAGGGTTCCTGGATTTATTCAGCTCTTCTATTTTCATTTATTCTGTTTTTCAGAACAGCTGAGTAGGAGTTGTCTTGGACTTTATCTTCCATGATTTCTGCCCAGCTAGTGTTTTTAATTACTGTAACATTTAATTTTCACTGATTTTCTTTCCTCTTTCGCTGCAGCAGTTTTTTCCGTGTTTTATCGATACCATGCCATTTCAAAGAGCTCCGCCCCTGGAGGTAGCTGCCCCTGCATTTTTTCTGCTGGATTTCTACATTCCACATATTCCTCATGACCTCTTTCTTTAGTGATGCTGGTTTGTTTCAGACGTTTAGTGACTGGTCGTCTCTCTGTGTTCAAACATGGAGAACAGAAGTCCCCCAAGGACACTTGGACTGTCCTCCTGTCGTCTGTGCTGTGCTGCAAGAGACTGACTGCCGGTCCCTCCTGCCCACATTTTCCTAGGATGAAAACTAATCTCTCATACAATTAAGGGGTGATGTGTTTGGGAGGCGAGCAGGTCATGACGTCTCCACCCTCCTGTATGAGATTAGCGCCCTTGTAAAATAGGCCCAAGGGGTCTGTTTGCCTCTTCCACCCTGCAAGAACTCAGCAAGAAGGTGTCTCCTATGAAGCACAGAGCAAGGCCTCACCAGACAGCACATCTGCTGCTGGCTCAGTGTTGGGCTTCCCAGAACCATGAGCAACACATTTCTGTTGTTTACAAACTATCCTGTCTGTGGTGTTTTGCTATAGCAGCTAGAATGGACTATAACTTCTGCCCAACAGGAGGCTGCTCTCTACGGTTGTGTTTGGTGCGGGGGGAACAAATGATAAAAGGCATGAGAGGAGCTGAGCCATCATCACACAGGCTTCATCCCCTGCAGGGAACATCAGTGGCTGGCATTTTCCTGAACTTAGAGGAGAAAATGGAATCTTGCAGTTGACACCATCTTGGGACCTTAGCTTTGAACCAGAGTATGGATAAGAAAAAAAGCAACTTTCTTCAGTATAGTTAAGACAGCTGAAACGATGAGACCTCCCTGCGTGGGGCACATGAAAGTGGGACACATGAGAAGTCTGCAGCCTTGGTGAGCGAACAGGAAGACCTGGAAACTTTCCTTAATTATAGCACAGCAGCATATACCAAAAAC